>ML321710.1:0-249251 GCA_005239505.1 Nicotiana paniculata | reverse complement strand
TACAAAATTTATCAAATTCCGATACCATTTGATCCCTCAAATCACGATTTTTCATTTTAGAAATTTTCTTTCAAAACCAACATTTTCTCAACTCAGAACACAAATTAAATGATGAAAATAAAGATAAAATCATGGAATATATTTAATTCTAGTTGAAGAACACTTACCCAATCGAATTTCGTGAAAACCCCATCAAAAATTGCCAAGAACCGAGCTCTAGAAGTCAAAATATGATAAAAATGGTGAAACCCTCGATTTTGAATTATATTCTGTCTGCCCAGACTTTTAAGCATCGCGATCGCGTGAGTGTAGATGTGATCGCGTAGAGGAAAATATTTACTGGCCAAAAATGGTGTTATGCGATCGCGAAAGAACATATGCGATCGCATATAAGGGAGAAATGGCTACTGCCTAGTCGTGCATCGCGAACGCGACAGTGGAAATGCGGATATGGAGAAGAAGAACAGGAAAGCTAAGCGAACGCGGAGGCTCCTACGCGAACACAAAGAAGGAAAAGCCATCTGTCCTCAGCCCTATTTTCTACTGTGCGAACGCGATTGTGTAGATGCGAATGAAGTGAAGGAAAGGACTGGGTGGGTCAGGGCAACACTATGCGATCGCGTCTATGACTATGTGATCGTATAGAAGAAAACCAGAAGACAGAATCAGTAGTGGAGAATAGAAGAAAATTGACCCGAAGCCCATCCTAAACACACCCGAGGCCCCCCGGGACCCCGTCTAATCACACAAACAAGTCATATAACCTAACACGGACTTGCTCGAAGTCTCGAATCACATCAAACAACGACAAAACGATGAATCACACCATGAATCGAACTTATGAATTTTCAAATCTTCAAATATCAAAACTCGTGCCGAAATCTATCAATTCAACCCGGAATGACGCCGAATTTTGCAGACAAGTCCAATTGACATCCTGGAGCTACTCCAACTCTCGGAATCACATTTCGACCCCAATAACCTAAAAAGTCAATTGTGGCCAAACTGCTCTATTTTCCAACTTTCGCCGAATTACCTCAAATTACTCTACGGACCTCCCGGACGTGCGCCTAAGTCCAAAATCACCATACGAAGATGTTGACATCACCCAAAACTCATTCCAAGGCCTTTTACATGAAAGCCAAACCTCCGGTCAACTTCCATCACTTAAGCTTTCAAAACTGAAATCTTCATTCCAATTTGACTCTGGATCATCCGGTAACTAAATCCAAACCACGCACGCAGGTCAATATACACAATGTGAAGTTGTTCAAGACCTTACGCCACGGAACGGAGCTTAAATTCTCAAAACGATTGGTCGGATCGTTACAGTAACAAGATAATAATAAAGGCAACAACAACAACCAAGGCATATAGAGGCCAAATAACAAATAAGAGGCAAATAAGGACTAACAACATCATGTAGAACATGTGAGAGTAGTCTAACAAAGAGATACCACGTTTTATGACAATTTACTCAAAAGCATGGAAAGAGACTAGGCAATCTAACCGGTCAATACCACATATAAACTGTGTACCCACTCGTCACTTTGCGTACAAGGCTTTCACATATCAAGATAGGACAATTGACTCAATTCCTAAGGGGTGGTTTCCCCCACACAAAGTTAGTCAAGATATTTACCTCAATTTGGCCAATACAATACTCAATTTAGCTTTTTCTTTACCAATTCACCAACGCTCGGCTCAATCTAGCCAAAAATGACTTATATACATCAAACAATGCAAGAGAATGAATTTCAATTAGATAAGCTATGATACTTATACAATTTGCAAAAAATCAACTCACCGGGCCCAAATTTCAGAACCCGACAAAATTTACATAATCCGAACACCCATTCCAATACGAGTTCAATCACACAAAAATTATCAATTCCTGATACCAATTCGTCCTTCAAATCATGATTTTACATTTTGAAAGATTTTACAAATTTTCCTTTAAACTCTCATGAATTTGATGTTAAATCTAAGATATAATCACAAAATATAGTTAGAAATTTATTAAAGGCACTTACCCAATGATTTGGTATGAAAATCTTCTCTCAAAATCGCCCACTCTCAGACCTAGGATTCAAAATATGATAAAATGAAGCTTAGTCCCGAAATGGGAATCTTAATACCAGCCTTAGATGTCGTATTTGTGACTTCAGGATCACAAATGTGATGCTCGCAAATGCGACAAAAGTATCGCAAATCCGAAGGTTGGCCAGCTCTGTTGAGGTCGCAAATGCGAGCTCTGAGATATTTGCAAAAGCGACAGATTATATAGCAAATGCGGAGCTGCAATCGCAAATACGATGAAGTGGTTCGCAAATGCGAACTCCCCTGCCCCATCCCATATTCACAAATACGAGAATGACCTCACAAATGTGGTCATCGCAAATGTGATGAAATCCTCGCAAATGCGAGAACAGGAACACCAGCACAACTGAACCTTCTTTCAAACACTCTGAAACACGTTCAAAACTCATCTGAGCCTTCGGGGCTTTAAACCAAACACTCTCACAAGTCTGAAAACATAACACGAACTCGCTCGCGCGATTGGAACACCAATATAACCTCTAGAACCACGAATTGGATGCCAAAACACATGAAAATTACCATGAACTCAAGAACTTCAAGAATTGCAACCAAGTGTCCGAACCACATCATATTAGCTCAAAACAACAACAACAACAACAACAACAATAACCCAGTAAAATCCCACTAGTGGGGTCTGGGGAGGGTAGAGTGTACGCAGACCTTACCCCTTCCCCAAAGGGGGAGAGAGGTTGTTTCCAGGAGACCCTCGGCTCATAGACAATAGATCTGTGACACAAAACCTGAAAAATAATATCAGCAACGTGAGAGACAAAAAATAAATGGAAAAGCAGTAACACAAATATTATGCAAAAGTGTAAAACACGTCATAAATCAATAGCAGTGCTAGACAAAACACTAGCATACTCGTCGGTACAAAGAGGAAAGCGCTCGACTACCCTTTAACCTACAACCCTAATGCTCGACCTCCACACCTTCCTATCAAGATCCATGTCCTCGAAAATCTGGAGTCGCGCCATGTCCTGTCTGGTCACCTCGCCCCAATACTTCTTAGGTTGCCCTCTACCTCTTCTCTTACCTGCCAAAACCAACCGCTCACACCTCCTAACTGGGGTATCTAGGCTTCTCCTCTGCACGTGTTCGAACCATCTAATCCGCGCTTCCCGCATCTTGTCGTCCACCGGAGCCACGTCCACCCTCTCCCGAATATCTTCATTCCTAATCTTATCCATCCTAGTGTGACCACACATCTATCTCAACATCCTTATTTCTGTTACTTTCATCTTCTGGATATGTGAATTCTTGACTGAACAACACTCATCCCCATAACACATGGTTGGTCTAACCACCGCTCTATAGAACTTACCTTTGAGTTTCGGTGGCACATTCTTGTCACACATGACTCCAGACACTAACCTCCATTTCATTCACTCCACCCCAATACGGTGCGTAACATCCCCGTCGATCTCCCCATCTCCCTGGATAATTGACCCTAAGTACTTAAAACTTTCTCTCTTGAGGATGACCTGTGAGTCAAGTCTGACTTCCACATCCACTTCCTCCGACACGTCGCTGAACTTACATTCCACATATTCTGTCTTAGTCCTACTCAACTTGAAACTTTTAGAATCCAAAGCCTGCCTCCATACCTCCAGTCTCTCATTAACGCCGCCTCGCGTCTCATCAATTATAACTATATCATCAGCGAACAACATCCACCATGGAACCTCTCCTTAGATATGGTGTGTCGGTGCGTCCATCGCCAGGCCAAATAAAAATGGGCTGAGTGTAGATCCTTGGTGTAACCCCATAACCACCGGAAAAGGCTTTGAGTCACCTCCCATAGTCCTAACCCAAGTCATAGCTCCATCATACATATCTTTTATCGCCCTAATGTAAGACATCGGCACCCCTTTCACCTCCAAACACCTCCAAAGGAAGTCCCTTGGGACCTTGTCATACGCATTCTCTAGGTCAATAAACACCATATGCAAATCCCACTTGTTATCCCTGTATTGTTCCGCCAACCTCCTCATTCCAAACGACACCAAATTTTGCAGGCAAGTTTCAATTGACGAAACGGACCTATTCCAAATTCCAAAACCACAATCCAGACTCGATAGCCTTAAAGTCAAACCAGAGTCAAACTTAGGAAGATTCTAAACTTTTAAATTGCCAACTTCCGCCAAATGATGCCGAAACCTTTTTGAAATATCCAAATGAAATTCTGGGCATACGCCCAAGTCCAGAATTACTATTCGGACCTACCAGAACCGTCGAAATTCCGATCCAAGGTCAACTACTTAAAAGTCAAATCTTGGTCAATTCTTTCAACTTCAAGCTTCTCAAATGGTAGTCACTTCTAAAAATCCCTTCCGAACTTCTCAAAAATTCGAACCGACGATGCACGCATGTCATAATACACTCTGTGAAGCTACTCGCAGCCTCAAATTGCCAAACCGGACACAATTGCTCAAAATGACCGGTCAGGTCGTTACATCCTCTCCCACTTAAACATATGTTCGCCCTCAAACGTGCCGGGAGTCGTTCCGAAGCCATCAAACCACTGCATGAGCTCACCATACATACACACGGGGATAACTACCCATTACCCAAACCTATGTAGGACTGACTACGCAATTTAACTGAAGATCTCACTTCAACCTTAGTCCATAACCTTATGACAGAACCCAAATCTCGGCATCTGAAATTCATCATAGGACCCGAATCTCACATCCTCACACTGTACAAACCTGATCAAGCTGAATTGAGATACAAGTTCACCCTAGAGTACAATCACATGTTGTTCCACACAACTCAGATGCCCGTAGTAATATCTTCTGATTATCATAGCTGCCCAATAACACTCCGGATGCCCACATTATTCTTCACATTGAATAAAACCTTGTTTCGGACTTCCACGACATTGACCATGACACAAGAAACATGCGGAAACTCACAACCACCCATGAAGTCAATAAGCCAAGAAGCTCTCCTGTCCTTCAAGAGCCATTGCCCAAATCTGAGTGGAAATATCATCATCCTTCCAACCACTCCTCACCCCAGTACGATAGTGAAAACTCAGGTCTAAGAACCTCTTCCCAGCCAATACTAGCAGCCCAGCTAACAACTCATCACGGGACCACACAAATTCTCACCTAACAGATACACCCAACAAGCAATAACCCAGGCAAATAGAAGGAAAGCAAGGTACGAGGATTGTCTAACAAGTGCAACAGATATAATGAAAAAGTACAGTTTCATCAACTTATCCCACAGAGGGGAAACAAAGCACAATATAAACATAAGGAAAGGGTATCCCACATAACCTCCGATGTGGCGTGCAGCCCGCTCCCAAATACTCATCAAGCCAAAATGTTCGGTTTCACTGATCACATGAATACTGATGTCAAGCACAGCAGAATGCACAAGTATAACTGTGGGAAAATGAGTAGAAATAATAAAACATGGAAGAAAGCAAGCACAACTAAGGTGCAGTGAGCAAATCAACATCACGAGAGCTATCTTGCCTATATCTCCATAAGGCCTGAACAGAATTACAACATGCGTGGAGAATAATCATACAACCCTACAGCCCATCACAGCATAAGAGAGTAGCACATAACATAGCCCAGGGGCACAAATAATATCCATTCTGCCCGGTAACATAACCGTGATATCAAGCTCACAAGAGTACCCAATCCTAATATGTATATAAAATACACATTCTCGTTGAGCTTTCAAATAAAGCCCAACCAAATCCTGATTCTTCCCAATTATGTGAATATCCTTCCAACAGTCCATAGCAACCTATCGATAATATATGCTATCAGCTATCCCTTTCTCAACATTTCCTCACAATTCGCAAACAAGAAATAGCCTGCACATGGGAATACCCAGCCCCAAGCCCTCAGGAATACCGAAATTTCATACCCGAACTCAACTACGCTACTCAAATGACAGATACATCACTCACATCTCATCATCTTACTGAAGCACCCATGTAAATTTTCTAGCCGCATTACGAAATCTGAACCTCAAAAGCCTCAAAACCCTGTAATCACCATGTCACTTGCCACGCACCCGCTACCCAAAACTCAAGGTCTTTTCCTAAAATGTACGCTCTTCACATATGATACCCAATAATGCCAACATTCTATAAACTCTTATATCCATCCAGGAGAAAACCATAATGTACAACACATTCCTTATGCCCATAGTAGACAACCGACTCAAGACGTGGCCAACACCATCGAGAACTCTCCGAGACTCGCACGAACACCACCAAGCCATCAGGACCGCATCTCCCCAACTCAACCGAGTCACACAAACTGACCAACCTAAGAGTACTGCCACAAATGCCGATAGAGAATTCCCATTTAAAAGGATCAATTACTTTCATTGTTATGTTGACCCACCACCATAGAGCTGACCCATTTCTTCGAATACTCCTTGTCTTTCCTCTAGGATAACATTTCTCCCTGTTGATACACAATGATCCGAACCAAAGCCCAATGCAGAAAATCCTAGCACGAACCACGTAGCTCAGAAGCTCATAAACCACTGTATTTCCTCTAAAGCACCTCGTAATGCCGCAACCAAGATGCCCACACTGAATAGACCTCCTGTGAATCTGAAGTTGTTTCTCCGACTTCCCTTGAATACTGAAATGCAGATCCATTAATGACATAGAAATACCGCAAGCCCCAACATCATCCCATGAAAGATCTCATGTCTTAATGATATGCAAATTTCGGGGAACCTCCCAATACCCTAAATATATATACACATCTCCGGCCCAAACTGATGTAACACTTGACTCTACAATCTGAATGCTGCTAGTGGACTCCCCAACTTGGCGTGAATCCATAGAAAACAACATCTGATGATCCACAAAGCTAATATTCACAGCTTGTACAACACCAATCACAAAGTACTCATAGTCATCTACTAAGTGCACGTCCATTCTCGTGATAGTCAAACTCGCTCCCTTCAGTGCCTTGAATGATAACATGTACCTTCCGCTGAGTAGAAATCACATACAAACCACATAGCCCCCAATACCACCAACCATCCTCAATCAACACCCATCTCGTGACCCTGCCACGATTGCGACCACTTGTCAACCAATTAAACCCTCCCAAGATCGTGCTAATCAACCAAATGCCAAAACCCGTTGCACCCCCTATGTGAACAACTGAAGAGTCTCTTAATACCTCTGCATTCTTAGTCTGGGTGACACGTTGAGACAATGTTTGAGCATCCCTGGCTCCCTCATAGTCCATCCATTGCATCACGAACAGTTGGCGCATAACTGATATCAAGTGCGCAATATGATACACGAGCGGATGCAAAAAAGGGACATAAATATATGCTTCGAGCTGAATCAATGTCGCACGATAAGGAATGAAAAAGGTGAAATTTCTTAATAGTTTTTGTAGCCTCTCGAAGATAAGTACAGATGTCTCCGTACCGATTCGCAAGACTCTACTAAAACTGCTTATGACTCGTAGCACCTATGAACCTAGAGCTCTGATACCAACTTGTCACGACCCAAATTCCCCTATGTTGGGTATCGTGATGGCACCTAGTCTTAGGGACTAGGTAAGCCTAACATATATTGAATAACAATAATTAAATAGAGTCCAACAACTAATTGAATTTTCTATAAATTTACAATTTCCAAAACCGGTAGTACAAAGTCATAAGCCTTTCTAGTTGTAGTTATACATAATAAATACATCACTGTTCCGGAAATAAATGAAACAATGGAAATAAATACAACAGAAAGTGACTTCAAAGCCTGCGAACGCCCAACAGGTACACCTTGAAGTCTCCAGCCACACCGAGCGTAAGTATCAAAACCGACCCGGTCCGAAGTACCTGGTTCTGCACAAAAAGATATGCAGAAGTGTAGTATGAGTACACCACGATGGAACTCAGTAAGTATCAAGCCTAACCTCGGTAGAGTAGTGATCAGGCCAGGTCGAGACACTGCCAAATATATATAACTTGCAGGATATGACTCAAGTCTAACAAAAAAGGACTGTTAGAGTAATATCGATAGCATAAGGATATCAAGTTGCAAACAGTAGTAACAATAAGAGGAAAACACGAATGGCAGCAAGAATCGTCCAAGTAATTAATCAACAACATAGTTGGGGTCCGGATGAAGCATAAATGAGTTCAAGTAAAGAAATCAATGTTAACTTAATAAATCGAATCATTTCTAATATACACATTTCAACAATCTCAATCCTCGTAATCTCCTAACAATAATCATAATTTCCAAACCTTTAGCACACATGGCACCTGCTGCCCATACATTTTCATTTCACTTTGCATGACATATTCCACGTGCTACTCGGTACATCATATCCGTGTCACATGCTAATTAAGGTGTTCAAGAGATTCCATTCATACATCGTAAGGTAATAATACAGTTTCTAGGCCAAGTAAAGAAATCAGTGAGAAAGATGAGTTTATTTTAGAAACCATTTGAGTGAAGAAAACAACATTTCCAAATCAAATAAGACACCGGATAAGCTATTGAATTAATGTAGAGTTTATTAGGTTAAAAACATAATAACAATTCCTTTGTAGGTAAAATAAAATCCCAGACAGGTTGAGAAGATTAAGTAGAGAAATCAGTTGAAGTAAGATATGACAACCAGTAGAAAATGGTAATTATCAAAATAAACAGCGGGTTCTAACTTAAAGTCACACAAGGTAACATGATATTAGTTCTTTCATTTTTAAAATACTATCTTACTAACGACTCTGCAGGGCAGGAGGTAATGACTCAACATAGTAATTTCACTTTGAAAATCGGTAATTTGCAGAAATAAATACACAACTCAAGTGTCTTATCAGTATCCAACTATAACCAATCCTTAAGTGAAATGTAAAACTACTGAATAACTTACACAGTTAGAGAAAAATACATTAAACACATAAACTGATGTGACGCGCATCCCGATCCCACCAGACAACACAAAATCCTCCCTTATTCCTTCGTAACAATAACAATAACAGTAAATAATATATATATTGCGGCGCACAACCCGATCACACCATATATCAATATCAATAAGATAATTCACCCTTATTACACCATATCTATCCACCCTTATTACTCATGTTGCGGCGTGTAACCCGATCCCACTGTATAATAGCAATTCACCCTTAGTCCTCCTCAATATATATACCACCCTTATTCCTCCTGTTGCGGCATGCAATCCGATCCCACCGTATAATAGCAATTAACCCTTATTCCTCCTCAATATATATATATATATATATATCACCCTTATTCCTCATGTTGCAGCGGGCAACCTGATCCACCATATAATAATATAAATCAATCAACAACAATTCAACAATTCAATTACAAGAAATTCTACAACAATAAGTATGAGTACACGATAACAAGGGAACCACGTAACAATCAAAGGAATACAATAATCTTTACAAGGAAACAATACGTGTAAGGCTTGTGATAACTACACAAGTATTCACAACAACTTGGACGCGTATAAGCACGTAATCATAGAATAACTTAACAGTTAAGTGGTAACTATATAATAATAAAGGTAATGACAACAACAAAGGCATATAGAGGCCAAATAACAAATAAGAGGCAAACAAGGACTAACAACATCATGTGAGAGTAGTCTAACAAAGAGATACCACATTTTATGACAATTTACTCAAAAGCATGGAAAGAGACTAGGCAATCTAACCGGTCAATACCACATATAAATTATGTATCCACTCGTCACCTTGCGTACACGGCTTTCACATATCAAGATAGCATAATTGACTCAATTCCTAAGGGGTGGTTTCCCCACATAAAGTTAGACAAGATAGTTACCTCAATTCAGCCAATTCAATACTCAATTTAGCTTTTCCTTTACCAATTCATCAACGCTCGGTTCAATCTAGCCAAAAACGACTTATATACATCAAACAATGCAAGAGAAAATAATTTCAATTAGCAAAGGTACGATACTTATGCAATCTGCAAAAAGTCAACAAAAGTCAACTCCCCGAGCCCGCATCTCAGAACCCGACAAAATTTACAAAACCCGAACACTCATTCCAATACGAGTTCAATCACACAAAAATTATCAAGTTCCGATAGCAATTCGTTCTTTAAATTATGATTTTACATTTTGAAAATTTTTACAAGTTTTCCTTTAAACTCTCATGAATTTGATGTTAAATCTAAGATATAATCATAAAATATAGTTGAAATTTATTAAAGGCACTTACCTAATAATTTGGTATAAAAATCTTCTCTCAAAATCGCCCACTCTCGAACCTAGGATTCAAAATGTGATAAAATAAAGTTAAGTCCCGCAATGAGAATCTTAGTACCAGCCTCAGATGTCGCAAAAGGATCGCAAATGCGACAAAAGTATCACAAATGCGAAGGCTGGCCAGCTTTGTTCAGGTCGCAAATGCAACACAAATCTCGCAAATGCGAGCTCTGAGATGTTTGCAAAAGCGACAGATTATATCGCAAATACGGAGCTGCAATTGCAAATGTCATGAAGTGGTTCGCAAATGCGAACTCCCCTGCCCAAGCCCATCTTCGCAAATGCAAGAATGACCTCGCAAATGCGGTCATCACAAATGCGATGAAATCCTCGCAAATGCAAGAACAGGAACACCAACACAACTGAACCTTCTTTCAAACACTCTAATACGCGTTCAAAACTAATTCGAACCCTCTGGGCTCTAAACCAAACACTCTCACAAGTCTAAAAACATTACACGAACTCGCTCACGCGATTAGAACACCAAAATAACCTCTAGAACCACGAATCGGATGCCAAAACGCATGAAAATTACCATGAACTTTAAGAACTTCTAGAATTGCAACCAAGCGTCCGAACCACATCAAATCAACTTCAAACGATACCAAATTTTGCAGGCAAGTTTCAATTGACGACACATACCTATTCCAAATTTCAAAAGCACAATCCGGACCCGATAACCTTAAACTCAAACTATGATCAAACTTAGGAAGATTCTAAACCTTTAAATTGCCAACTTCCGCCAAATGATGCCGAAACCTTTTTGAAATATCCAAATGAAATTTCGGGCATATGCCCATGTCCAAAATCAGTATCCGGACCTACCGGAACCGTCGAAACTCCGATCCGAGGTCAACTACTCAAAATTCAAATCTTGGTCAATTCTTTCAACTCAAGCTTCTCAAATTGTAAGTCACTTCTAAAAATCCCTTCCGAACTTCTCAAAAACCCGAACCTATGATGCACGCAAGTCTAATACACTGTGTGAAGCTACTCGCGACCTCAAACTGCCAAATCAGACATAATTGCTTAAAACGATCAGTCGGGTTGTTACACTATAGTTCAAACATGTGGCAAAAACTAATAATTAGCTACAAAATTCATAGTGTAGAAATAAATTTGTACCTATTTAGGCCGTTCTTGCCATAACATAAATTAACTATACCAAAAATGAGGTATTATCTTTGCCAATGTAATTTTTGTAGCTAAGAAATTTCACCAACTTGTGAATAGCCACGAAACTCTAATTTTTATGGTTATTACTACGTAATAGCCACAAGTTTTATATTCATAGCTGTAGATGCAAAATGTTGTTGTGTCGCCCAGCACCCACACTGCCCCGCCCCGCCTCGTCCTGCTGCCATCCCTAACTACAAGATCAAGTTTAAAGGCCCTTGAATTATTACTATAAGAAAGAAGAATCAGAGGATTCATAGAGATTGTAACAATCATAATATTTGATATAAAATACTAAGATTGTTCCAATGTTTTTCTGTCCTAATTACTTTCTTGACACGAATTCTATTATCTACAATAATATAATATGAAATCAAAATAAATGAATAGGGACAAATTAAAGGCACACAATGATTTGTCTATTCTTGTCATTGGCAACTATTACTTTCGTAGGTTTATTATTCCCATCGTTAATAAGGTATTTTATCTCATTGTTTTTGGATGTAATGTTATACTATTGAGATATTTTCTAAGTAGATTATTATTCTGTTTTTAAAGCATGAGAATATAAGAAATTTCACAAAAATTTTGATTTGCATCACATGCATTACAAGTACTAATATACGATTTTTGGCCGAAATCTGATTATCCTTAAAAAGTCAAGTGAGAATTACACTTTCGATATTTTAGCAAGTGTCTTTAACCAAATGATTATCTAAAGTTGGAAATCGCATAAAATATTTTTTTTTAGGTCCCATGTAAACTAGGAGTATAATTTCATAAAGAACGTGTTTTTACAATTATATATCTTTTTTTTTTGTTTGCACATGACATGAAAAATGACAGCAATATCGTCCATACCTTATGCAATATTCGATTTTTATATTAATGATTAAAATGTGAATACGGATCATAATTATTAATATATTATTTAATACGTCAATTCTATGCAAGAACTATATTAGGAAACAGAATAAATACTCGCCAACAGTATATGGATAATGGAATGTATGACAATTCGAGTTCGAGGCAAAAAAAAATCACACTATAAAGTAAAAGTCACTCAAAGGGAACTTCTAAGTTCGTCGAATATTAATAAATCTTATCTGCATTAATTCACCAAATATTTTGAACTTCAACAAAGAGCGTGTAAATAAAGCTAAACAGTTGAAGGATAACAGTCTACTCACAAAAAAATGACTTAAGTATTATATTTACGGAGTGAAACGATTTTATTCTTGTTGATTTTGAATTTTAATTTTGTTTTGTATTTTGAAACTTATAAATATGTAAATTTTGTTTTTGAAAAATTGATATATAAATTCACATACTCCCTTCGGTCCACTTGAAGTGATTTTTTGATCTTTTTTTTTTTGCGATCCATAATATTTGATTCTTCCAAATATCAAGAAGGAATTAATTTTTTCTTTCCAAAGTTGTCCTTGGAGTAAAGAATCTAAGAGTAGGTTGTTATATTTCAATGAACAAATTAAGATTAATATGATCAATTTCGTTGTTAATTAATGCTAAAAGATAAAAAATTACTTAAAGTGCACTAGAGGGAGTAGTAAATTAGACATTAATATTGTACTTTAAATTCAATGAATATGTGGATAATATCCAACTTTTGTTTTATTTTTGTACTTTTTATACCTAAAAATAAGTACTTTTAAGCATTTTTTATCATTGTCACACACTACAAAAATTAAAAAGTATTTAAAAGCCAATAAAAACTTAAAAACCCTTATAACGTGAAATACAAAGCAACAACTGTAATTCTGAGTGAAAAGCATAGATATTATTAGGATCTGAAGACTAGTGATCCACAGCCTAGGGAATTGTACTTTGGAGTAGTAGTAAAAACACATACACAAACTCACGTGTGACTTGTGATGTTAAGCTTTTGATGTTAAACTACCAAAAAAAAAAGAAAAAAGCTTTAGATACCTTTTCATGAACATGAAAACTTTGTAACTCCGCTCACACTAACCTCAAACATCACAAACAAACTCTGTTTAGCTGCTAATATTCTCTTATCTAACTGTAATTATCCGAATTTAAAAATAAAAAAAAAGGAAAAAGAAAGTGAAATTATCAGATAGCAGAAAGAAAGAGAGAGAAAAAAAAGGGGAAAGCTTGCTGTTGCTGAGAAGGAAAGAAGCAGAACAGCAAATTACTATTCAACCCTAAAGCCAAAAGCCTATTCCACTGCTCAAGAATCATCTTCATCATCGTTTATCAATTGCTTCTGCTGCTGCTGCAATTTCATTTCTGGTACTTTTTTGGGTGTTCATTTTCTATTGGAAAAAATGGTTGCTTAGGGTTTACTTCTATTTTGATCCACAACACACTCATCTGCATTTTAAGGAAAAATGCTTTCTTGGGTTTACTTTTGTTTTATTTCACAACCCATCTTTGCATTTTGCTGATCTGTACAATTTCTTGCAGATCCAGCTTTGAGTTTCTGCTGATTCTTGATCTTTTCTTCTTTCAAGCTCAGATTTTTCTTCAAGTTTCAAGCTTATGGTGTCAAGCTAAGCTTTTGGAGTAGTGGGGTTTGAGTGGTTTTTTCTATTTATGCTAATTCCAGTTTTGATGAGGTTATAAGCTCAAGGGGAACTGTTATTTGACTTGCTTTTGTGTAATTAGTGATTGGGTTAGGTTTCTTGAGGATACTAGTTGATAATTGTGCATTTCTGGGGAAATTCCTGTTTGATTTTGTAGTATCCACGCTTATACTTATTGATCACTTGGAGTTGAACTGTGGTTTTGTTGCCAAGATTTTGTTATAGAGTTGACTTAGTGGCTAAAGATTCAGATTTGGCCTTAGATTATGGTGTTTGGAATTGAGGTTATTTTAGCTAGTTTCAGACACTGAAGTGCAATGTGGCAAGGACTTTTGTCTGTGTGTGAATTGCACGTAGCAGAGGTAGTTTGGAGTAATTTGAGTTCCCACTTTGAGATTTACGTGTAAACTTGAGTTAGCTTTTCGATTCCCAAGTGAAAGATGAGAGGTTTTAGTTAAAGTGGGTTGAAAGTCTCTGCGCGATTTTTGTTTATGGGGAACATGATATGCTATTTTAGTGTTGGACTCCTGGGGGGGAGTTTGACTGATTGAGTAAAGCTGAAGCGGACACTGTGATGCCTCCTTCACCGGCTATGAGATGCTCACCTGGAAGGGAGCTCAGGGCAGAAAATCACAAGAGAGGCCGCAGTCTTGAAAGTGCGATTCATTTGAGGGAGAAGGATGATGATCTTGCCCTGTTTAATGAGGTGCAAACCAGAGAAAGAGATAACTTCTTGCTTCAATCAAATGATGACTTGGACGACTTATTTTGTAAGATGTTTGCAATAATTTCTGGTTTACATTTCCGAGCTTTATTTTGCTGTGAAGCACAGAAAGTTGTTCTTGCTTTAATTTGTCTGACTAGATTGCTTGTTGTTGTTGGCAGCAACTAAATTGAGGTATTTTTCGGATTATAAGCTTGGAGTATCAATTCCAGCTCGAGGAGAGA
This sequence comes from Nicotiana paniculata, assembly GCA_005239505.1. NCBI lineage: Eukaryota > Viridiplantae > Streptophyta > Magnoliopsida > Solanales > Solanaceae > Nicotiana > Nicotiana paniculata. The sequence goes on along the minus strand of ML321710.1, from coordinate 234,181 downwards.
GTAGTGACCTGCTTAATGTGGAGGGTGATAAGAATGACTATGACTGGTTGGTTATGTTTATCTTTCATGTATTTACTCTTTTCTTCCCGGTTCTGTCAGATTGTGCATAGATGTTGAAAATGAACTCAAATCCATAGTTTGTCCAATAGCTACATGTTTGTCCAAACTTGCTATCAATGTTTTTTATTTAGTTAAAAACTTCTGTTTGTTTACAAGCCCAAAGCTTTGGAGCCAGAAAGAGTAGGCTTTGTTCAATCTAAGGCTATAGTAAAATTTTAGAAAGATGAAATGCATTCTCTTTTTCATCAGAGACATAACTATTTATTTCTTTTAGCATGCTTGTTAGCTGGTGTAAGTTCTTCAATATAGCATGTCTAATATGCTGAGTTATTGATGAAAGGTTATTGACCCCTCCGGACACTCCTCTTTTTCCTTCTTTGGATGACGAGAGTCATGAGACACGCCCGACTAATCTTGAGCAGAGGGGCCGACCTAGAAGTCAACCCATTTCAATCTCTAGATCGTCAACGGTGAGCATTTTATTTTAGTTCTGTGACTGTTTTCCTTTCCCTTTTTGGGAACTGTGTTAATAACTATAGTCAAAAAACATACCAAATGCTACCTAACTATATCAAATGCATGGAGCTCCTGTTTTAATGCTAATACATCAATTTAATAACTTTAATATGGATTGAATGACAGATGGACAAGAGTTACAGAAGTAGTAGAGGTAGCGCCAGTCCAAATCGCCTTAGCCCATCTCCTAGGTCTAGCTATACTGCCAATCAATCAAGAGGGAGACCATCTTCAGCTCCTCATTCAAGTCCACCACCTAATTTGCGGCATTCTACTCCAACAAGGAAACTGTCTCCCTCACCTAATAAATTCTCAACACCTCCTCCAAGGTCCTCTACACCAACTCCCCGGAGGATGAGCACAGGCTCTAGCGGCACTGCAGCTCCATCGCGAGTGAGGGGCACCTCACCTGTCAAGACAGGTAGAGGGAACTCGGCATCACCAAAGACTAGGGCGTGGCAGTCAAATATTCCAGGATTTTCTTTGGAGGCACCTCCTAATCTTCGTACTTCACTGGGTGATCGCCCTGCTTCCTATGTGAGAGGGTCCTCTCCTGCATCCAGAAGCGGAACAAGGTCTGGAAGACAATCAATGTCCCCGACTGCTACTCGAAGTGTTAGTTCATCGCATAGTCATGAGCGTGACCATTTTAGCTCTCACAGTAAAGGTTCAGTTGCATCGTCTGGTGATGACGACATAGATTCTCTACAATCCATTCCTGTGAGCAGTTCAGATCGCTCAGGTCCAAGAAGTATCAGTGGCTTTCAAAGTAAGAAAGCTCTTGGCCTTTCAAAAAAGCCAACAAGAGTAGTGTCCTCAAGTTCTGCTCCCAAGAGATCCTTTGACATGGCAATCCGTCAAATGGTATATTACTTTCTTTTTAATCTTGCCATTCCTTTTAGTTACTCGAATATGTGAAACACTAATATGAACTTGGCATTAATGTTCTATATCGCTTTCTCATAAAGATGTCAATAACATGGACAGTTGATTGGAAAATGGAATTATGCTCAAGTTGTGCTAAAAAAGGAGTTTGGGTGGGGTCACCAGCTGACATGTATACTTTAGGCTGGATCTTTTCAATGCTTGGGACTAGTTGTCAAAAATGCAAGTAGAAAGCTTAAACAAATATTGACATTTTAGGAAGTATGTGATGGTGCTGGAAGTTACAGTTTTTTGTTTATTTATGCCTAAAAACTTCTTTAACAGCTTTAACATTTTCATTACACTTGAAAACCATGCATAAGGATCTCTCCGTGATGTACTACATTTTAATAAGGAAGCTGTCCTGGCAATATTCTTAAATTACAATGTAAAGACAGATACACACACTAATACCTCCCAAATTTTTTTTTCTTTTTTTTAATCGGTACTTTCTGAATCTGTATTCTTCTCCATGGTATTTTCAAATTTTCTAAATCTGCTGAGAAAATTTGACGTCTAGGATCTGGAATTACAGAAGACTAAGGTGTCTGTCTAGTTGGCTAATTGGTTATTCTACCAACAAAGCTTGGTCGTCTTTTAAACCCTTTACTGAAATACTTTCCCAGATTTCTCTTCCTTATCTTATGATTTTCCCATAAAGCATAAAAGATTGAATAGCAACATACTGGCCTTGGGATAAAAAAATGGAGAAAATTATGGTTTTTCCTTTCTTGTTTTGATTACAGAGGATCTTTTGTATACATGCAATTGCATTTTCATTTTACAATTTATTATACTAAATGACTCTCTTTGAAGGGGAAAGGAAGAGTAGTAAATATGGTATTCTTTTATTGAATTCCAATAAGCAATTTTCCTTGAAAAGAACGTTATCAAGAAACAAACTTTTTTTTAATATTTTTTATTATGTTGGTAGGTAGTTGAGAGGCAAACTTATTTTTATTGTACTCTCTTTTTATTTCCTTTGCATTAAAATTCTGAAAGCCTCATCATTATTAAGTGAGTGGAAGTTGCCAAGTTGGGAACTTAATTAACTTTTGAGAAATTTTAAAACAACTACATACTGAAAATAGACTTACTTGTTTTTCTAATACTAACCTTTTTATTTGTTTAGTTTAATTTTAGAATTAACTAGTCCAACTAACAATAGTTTCTTAAAATTATTTATCAACAAATATTTTGTCAAAAGTTCTCCAGAAACTGAAGAACTGTGTCTGTTACATTTATTTTTTGTTATGTTTTCCTAATGGGGCTAGTGGATCTAAGCATGGTAAGAAAGATTGATGCGCTACATTATCTCTTTTCTAGGTTCAAACTCAGGTATGGGTTGATATTAGAGTGCTCACCATCATATCTAAAATCATATATAAAGTTTGTTGCTATAGTTTACTTGAGATAATAGTCATATAACATAGAATGGAAGAGTAACAGTTAAAAAGGGCAGTATACTTGTTGTATGCACCTTGCATGAGAAAGGTGAGGTGTAGACTGTGTACGGACTCATGTATAGGTAGGTGTAAGGGCATTACCCTCTCCAAACCTCACTGGTGGAACTATGTTTGTTGTTGTTTTTGTTGTACACCTGATATGAGACATTATATTTGTTTAACTGTAATCACAAGCATTGTAGCTTCTTTACGATCTGATTAATTCCACGATTTTGGACCACAATACAACTAAAAATTTCTTTAAGTTTTTCCTTTAGGACTCTTAAAAACAATCTTAATTAACTAGTGTAGTAATTATTGGTTTTGGTTGTTATATTAAGCAGTACAAGTATGGGTAATGCGTATGCAGTCTTTTTACACCAAGGTAGTAAATAAGTCACAGCAACAACGACGACAACAACAAACCCAGTGGAATACCACTAGTGCGGTCTGGGGAGGGTAGTATGTGCAAAAACCTTACCTCTACCTTGTGTAGGTAAGAGGATGTTTCCGATAGACCCCCAGGTCAACATAGCCGCAACAACAAAGCAAAGGATATAAAGTAATTAAAAAGACATGGAAAAAGCAGTTCAACAACAAGAAGATCGTAACAGAAGCAAAGCAGAAGCACATCAGATAGATAGAGACAACCAAGAATAAGACTAAATAAGAGTAATACTAAGGCCTAATTTATTTGCACTTAATGGAGATCTGAATCTTATTAAGGATCTCAGTTGTTAAGTGCGTTTATTTTTTTTATCTGAATCTTAATCATTAAGATCTTAACCAGTTTTTTCAATTTTACGACGACTTAATGGGTCTGAATAGATCTTAATCATTAAGATATATATAACAGAGTCTTAATATGATTAAGATGTTATACATTCAAGAATTTATATAAAATTGATATTTCACTATTACTCCTACACTTCCACCACTATTCATCATCACCACTGTTGTCGCTTCCCCCACCATTATACACTACCATCAACCATTACCCACCACTCATTACCACCATCCTCAACCATAACCACCACCGCTACGAAGCACGAATGTCAGTTGTCACTACCACCAGCCATCATTTTCAACCATCACCACCAACCACTATTACTAAAACCACCACTATATATGACTCATCATTGGTATCAGTCACAACCATCGATTACTATTACTATCATCCATCATATACTGCGCATAATCACAACTATCAACCAACACCAACACCAACCACCACCCACTCTGCACCCACAATTACCATTGCTAGCCATCATCACCACCAACCACCATTTAATTTTAAAAAAATATTTTATTAATATAGTATTAGCTTAATTAGTACTATTTAATTTGAATTTATACTTATTGATTTTAAAATAAAGACAAGTTTTACACGTACAGATGTAGAGAAAACAAACAGTCTTAATTATTCAGTATTCAGATCTTAATATAACATCTTAATATTCAGATGTGTATTTAGATTCAAACGTTTTAATCTTAATACACATTAATATTCAGATATGTATTCAGATTCAGACGTTTTAATCTTAATAAAAACAGATGAGGCCTAAAACTACCAGCAAGGACAGACATAAAGCTCTACTACCTACTAAATTTTCACCCTAATTCTCGACCTCCACAACTTCCTATCCAGGGTCATGTCCGCAGTAAGTTGAAGAAGCTTCATGTCCTGCCTAATCACCTCTTGTCAATACTTCTTTGGCCTCCCTCTACCTCTCCTTATACCTCCCTAATGACATCGTGTTGATTGACGAGACGTGAGGCGGTGTCAACGCTAGGCTGGAGGTTTGGAAACAAATCCTGGAGACCAAAGGCTTCAAGTAGAGCACGACTAAGACCGAATACATGAGTTAGGTGGTTTTTGTTACCCAATCAAACAAAAGCCAACACCACCACTTAAGAGAGGACTAAGAATATTTGACAAGTGCCATCAATTAACCTTTTGCTCCTGCTTGTTCTTCCCGCTTACCAAGTTACTTTGTGATTTCCTTCACTGGCATTTTTTGTAAGATTTTTTTGGGAAGTAACCACATGAGTTTCTCAATAAGCAAATTAAAGATATCTGCAGCCCTGTTTACTAGCACTGTTGCACTAACACTAAAAGCATGGGACTTAATAAGCAAATTATAGCGGGGAACTCAGCACCTAGTTTTACTGATTAAAGCACAAACAAAATCTCAGTTGCAGCTAAATAGTGACGGCATGGGAGAATGTCTAGCTTTCTCGTTGAATTTCTTGAGAAAATATGTTTTCTGAAGTCCATCCCTGCACAACCCCATTGTAGGATCAAAGGAAAGCTCCCCAGAATATGTTCAGGCCTCTCATGTCAAGCGTCCCTAGTTCAGCCTTCTACGCGGGCAAAGCTAGCGCCGCACATCGTTCTATGATTTCCAGAAACTCTTCTATCACAACTAGCAGTAATGCTAGCTCTGATCAAGCTACGACTGCACTACATGACACTGAAGGAAGTGAGCAAAACCAGGAGGATATAGGTAATGGTCAAGTAAAGACGACATATGCTGATTTACAGGAGGAAGTTTTTGTCCTTGATAAGGCTGATGCTACGAATGAAGCTCTTGGGAAGCAAATATATGATCGGGCATCTTGCAATCCGCTTGGTGAACTTGATGGTGACCTGATGGTTGATTCTCAACTTGTTGGCTATGGAATTGGCAGTCCACATGATAAAGCTGTGGAAATCACGGCAGACTTGGAAGTCTTGAACTTGAATGTCAATGTGACACATATGAATGCTCTAGAAGATGCGGTACAGTGTTGTAGATGTGGTCAGTGGTACTATGACACTGAAACAATTGATGGAGATCTAAAGCTTTGTCCAGATTGCAGAAGTTCAGAAGTACAATTGCTTGGTGAGAGTTCTCCTGAAACTTTGACAACAATCCTAGAAGACAGACTAGTTGATGGTTTTGTGCCAGCTGGTGATTCACATAATTCCTCAGAAGCAACTGGCAAGAATATATTAGGGGATTGTCATACTAGATTGAGTCCTGATGCGGGTGAGAAGTCTTTTATGAATCCGCATGTAGATGAAGGTGTGCAAGCTCTTGCCAACCGCCAAGCAATGGCTCAATCACCCAATGCTAACATTAGCTCTGAGCCTGATCTGATTGCTGAAACTCCAGAAGGTGCAGGTATTTCAGTGCTGCTAAATAGATCAAGTAGTGGGAAAGGAAACATTGTTCAAAACAGAACACTTTATGCCACTAATATAAATTATGATGATTTATCATATGTAAGAGACACAGTGAACAGCTTGAGAAGCTCCACTGGGTACGGCAGTGCATCCGCTTCATCATCCATTGACTTGGGTTCCACTGGCCAGACAGAGACTCGCTTCCAGCGGCAATTAAGTGGAAGGAAACTTGACTTGGAAAATTATAGGAATCAGGGTGATAGAAAGCTCCAAAGCTCCAACTCATCCTTGTCTGGAACTTCAAGTCATGCAGTCCAAACTTTAAGCATCACAACAAGTTCCCTTGAAGAGTTCTCTGAAACATCTGCTTCTGCCCACTTGCAAAAGAATGTTGATCGAGAAGAACAACTGCTGCATGGGGAATATACAAAAGTGAACAACTTTTGCACTGATGTTGCCAGTGATGATAATTGTAGAATTTCCTCTAAATCAGTGGATCACACAGGATCTGTGCCGTCAATTGCAAATTTTGACGAGTCCACTTCATCTACGAATGGTGAAAACTTGGCAAACAACTCAGACAATTCTGTGAACGTGGAACCTTGTGGTTTGATTTCTGAAACTCGTCCTATTGAGGAAGATGTTTCAGATTCTTCCGTTGACAAAGTGGAGGTTGCGGCTTCTTTGAATCAGAGCTCACTAGATGCAATATCTGAGCTGGAAATTGAGTATGGTCACGTGGGTTCTCCTGATTCACAATCTGATATTTGCTCCTTTCACTCGGAGAGCAGCATAGATGAATTGAATGAGCAGTCCTTGCATGCGGTGTCTGGTGATGGCAATGAAATTGTAGCGACTGTTGAAAAATCTGAGTCCATGGATCACAAAGACAGCATTCTCGGTATGCATGTTTCTTGCATTGTAAATTGCTTTTCTTGTTAAGCTTACCCTTTTGGGTTGCTATATTAACTGTTGAACCAAATGACTTAGGGAATCAAGTTTACAATCCTTTAATCCCGTTACGGAAAGTTTAAGGTGTATATCCACCAGTTTACTCTTTTGTGTCTGAAGATCCATCTCTTTTGACAGAAGAATCAACTGTTACGCTGGAGGGGCAAGGAGGAAACAAGGCGAGAAGCTTGACACTAGAAGAAGCTACTGACACAATACTGTTTTGTAGCTCCATTGTACATGACCTTGCATATCGAGCTGCAAACATAGCTATTGAAAAAGAGAATTCAGTTATGTTTGAAGATTCGCGGCCCACAGTGACTATAGTGGGCAAAGCAAATTCAGATAGAAGGGATCCGCGGGGTAGAACCTCTGGTAGACGTATTTCTAAGTCCTCACTAAAGGATAGGCAGAAGATGGATACAGACACAAAATCTCCTCGAAATGACAGCAACACCGAGAGTGATGAGAAAACCGTCAAATCCACAACTCGCATTGTGGGAGCTCCTATTAAAGGTGATAGCTTGAATCCTCCAAAACTTGAATCCAAGTGCAACTGCGCCATAATGTGAGTATTCTTGGTGCAATTCAGTTCATGGGGGCCTATTTGGTAATCAACAATTCCTTTTTTTGTTTGTTTTGAATTATTTTGTAAGAAGGAAATATGTTTCTAATAACATAATCATTGTAAAGTTTAATTGATTGTTAGGGAGATAAATAGCAGAAGGCATTGGAGGTTGTTCCAATGGCCATATTCTTGTTAGTCATTTGTATGTGATTGTAGTTTTCCACTGGAGAGCAAGTGTGAATTCTTTTTACTTTCTGGTGCTAGAGGAAATCCTTAATTCAGAACTCCTCCATTTGGGTTCATTATATTTTTGCTGCAGATAAAAAGGTTAATTAGCTGGGGTGTGGACCTCTTCAGCGCTTTTCTTGGCTTCGGGTTAGAGAAGTATTCTTTGTATTTCAAAATTATGCACTTAAACCCCTCATATCCTAAAATCTCGCAAATATTAACGGCCACATTGTAATTCAAATTAAATATTTAAAACCCTGTGTAACAGAAATCCTACATTTGACTTTTGGATTTGAAGTCCATTGACTTACCGTACCTGAGCAAATTGTTATCAATTGAAGTGAAAAATAAAAATTGTTCAAATAAAAAAATGAAACATCCATACGTATTATAAACGTAGCTTTCATGTACAAAATGCGAAAAGTTAATGTTTTTTATAATTGAAACATCTTATTTATTTAGCTAGTGTTTGAACATAGATTTGGTTGAAACTTACAAAACAAGTTTTTGAATTTGTGTTGAAAAATAGTTTTTGATAGTTGTTGTGTTTGGACATGCATTTTATTTGAAAAAAGAAAGATGGAAAAAAGACATTGTATAGCCGCTCTTATTTTTAGCCCAAATAATATATATATATATATATATATATATATATATATATTATGTATGTTATATACTAAAATTATTCAAATTTTATATTCTTTCGACTACCATGTAGTAGTTTCTGGCGTGGGCTAAAAGTAATAATATCTCAAAAAAGATTGAAGTTTTGTGAGTGGAAGAAAAAATTTCACTCAAAAACTACTCTAAACCAGTATTTGAAAACTTAAAAATTTATTTCAATTTTTTTTTTCAAAAACTGATCAAATTTTACGAACAAATACAAAATTATCCTTTTGTAATAATGCTCGCTTCACGTTTAAATATTTTCAAAGAACTTTTAAATCCTATTTAGCTTATTATACTTATTACTCTTCTCAGCACATTGATATTTGAGGGGAATAAGGTGAGCTTCTATCAATGTTATCATTGTCCAGGAATACATTACAAACTTCAAAAAGATGAAACGCAAAAATAACAACATGATCCTGAAAATTGACTTAGAAAAGTCTTTGACGGGCTAGAGTGGTCTTTCATTAGATACACCCTTCATGCTTTCAATTTTTCTACTACCCTCATCAAGCTCATTTTGTCTTGTGCCAGCTCATCTTTTATCTCCATTCTGATTAATGGAGGATAGGCTGATTCATTAAGGCATACCAGAGGTATTAGTTAAGGAAACCCTATCTCTCCTTATCTTTTTATCCTTTGCATGGAAACTGTTTGATGCCAAGGAATAGTTTCCAATTAGCATCGCAGGATTGGTCCTAAGATCTCTCATCTTTTCTTTGCTGATGGTTTAACTCTTTTCGTCAAAGCTAATGCAAAAATTGTAGCACCGTCATTCATATTCTTAACTCCTTCAATGAAGTTTCTGGCAAAAATAAACTTGTTAAAGTCCAGAGCATCTTCTCTTCCAATTGCAAATCTGATCAGGTCATAGCTCACTCTGCCAACCTCCACATCCAATCTAGCAGTTCCTTTGACAAATACATGGGCTTCCTAATTTCCACAAATGCCTACTAACGATCAAGCACAACTACATGGGGTAGTATAGAGTGCTTGTTTACCCTTAAAATCGGATAACAATCAAATTTATAAGTGGTTTTAAGGATACGTGATTTCATTTGGCACAAATTGAGAAATATGAGAATTGATGTTAGAATTAACTGTAAAATAAAGAACAACAACAATAACATACCCAGTAAAATCTCACTAATGGGGTCCGGGAAGAGTTGAGTGCACGCAGACCTTATCCCTACCCCGAAAAGGGTAGGGAGGCTGTTTCTGGAAGACTCTCGGCTCAACAGGAGAGACAATAATATCAGAAAAGAAACAAAAGAAAAAGCATAGAACAACAAAAGATGCCAGAAAGAAAATAACAACAACGAATAAGTGAAAGGAAAATAAAACAAAACTATGCAAAACAACAATGTGAACACAACATAGACCACTAACAAACTTTAAAAACTCTATCAGACTATCCGGTACAAAGAGGGGAGAACTCTCGACTACCCCCTAGCATACCACCCTAGTGCTCGACCTCCACATGTTCCTATCAAGATCCATGTCCTCGGAAATCTGAAGTCGCGCCATGCCCTGCCTAATCACCTCGCCCCAATACTTCTTAGGCCACCATCTTCCTCTTCTCGTACCTGCCAAAGTCAACCGCTTACACCTCCTAACCGGTGCCTCTAGGCTTCTCCTCCGCACGTGTCTGAACAATCTAAGCCGCGCTTCCTGCATCTTGTCGTCCACCACGCCCACCCTCTCCCGAATATCTTCATTCCTAATCTTATCCAGCCTAGTATTCCCGCTCTAACCACCGCTCTATAGAACTTACCTTTGAGTTTCGGTGGAACATTCTTGTCACACAGGACTCCAGACGCTAACCTCCATTTCATCCACCCCACCCCAATATGGTGCTTAACATCCCCGTCGATCTCCCCCTCTCCCTGGATAATTGACCCTAAGTACCAATATAAAGCGCAGCTTGGCCCTCGAGCTAGATCGTCCTCCAACCGACTGAGTGTATAATTGAAAAATATGAATTGAGCAGCATAACAAAAATGCTTAAGAGAGAAAATGTAAAATAACTTTTTTATGTGCGAATGTTATGATTACAAAATGATTGGAATTCCCCTTTCTATAGTAGAGGAATTCTACTCATGACACAATTCTAAATACAGAAGAAAATCTCATGATTGACTAAATAACCGGTCTTGATTTGATACGTGCCGAGATTTTTGCCACGATCCTTGCCCGATCACGAATATCTCGGCTTTTTGTTATTAGACAGGCTTTCTTCGGTCTCATTCGATGTCCATCCCGCTCGGTCTCTATCCCGGGTGGTCTCGATATCAATTTGTCCTCAAATTATAAGCTCGGTACAATATCTTCATCTCACGATCCGATATAACACGGGACCGAACCTCGGTATGCCATCCTAGTCTCGATTAACCATACAAAATTGGACGAGTCCGGTTTTGACCGTATAAAGATAGTCCCCTCGTTTCTCAGAAATAAGATGATGAGAAATGACATGAATTCTCGAGCTCCATCTTTTCGACTAACGACATCATTGACTAGATCGATCTTGAAATAAGCACCAAAACGTCCTGTCGGTTCACTAACCAAGGCATTAAATGCTTGTCAGGCGTTGGTCGGCCACTAGGCGGCTTTGAACCATCGCCTTCAACCTATAAAACTTTGATTCTTTTTTCATTCAAACCTTTAACCATCTTCTTCTCTGCTTTTGCTCTCAAGGAATTATCGTTTCTCACTTCCCATGCCTAATTTTTCTGAATTTTAGTCAGTTCCTCCACCTTCTACTTTTCACAAATGGCTAAATTAAACAATGCCGCAAAAAGAAACTTCGTCTTTATCTCGCTCCACCGGTGATCCAGCCGTTGTGGATTCCTACCCTGAGGAATATGTTCCGAAGTGGTGCCCAACGGTTGCCGACTTCAAAATAGAGAAAACCCCCTTGGTACAGAGCCTGTGCGAACCGATGTCGAGGTACATCTGTACCATCACCTAGGGCCTCCTCAACAAAGTTAAAGAGGAGTGTTACTGGGTAAACAAGGACGTGGTCATTCCCTCTCCTGAGGAATCGATCACCACATACGTAGAGGGGTATCCAAGTGTTTACACTTACCCCTTTACGTTTAGCCCTATGGACCCCGTAATAATTTCTTTCTGCAAGAGGTACAATGTTATCCTAGGCCATATTCACCCTTCGTTTTGGAGGGTTGTCATCCTCCTATGCTTCCTTTCCAGCAAAATTGAGGGTTACTCCTTTACCCTTGATCATCTAATGCGTCTCTATAGTCCCCGGATATATCGAGGACTAATTAAGCTTTCACGTCGAGCTAGCAATGCCCCATTCTCCAGTCTTGATGAGACCCGTGATCGAGGTTGGATGGGCTGGTTTTTTCGAATAAGGACATCGGACCTGATCCCTGTCGAAGATATGTCGTTCCCAGATAGGTGGAACTTTAATCGTAAGTGTTTTTGCTTTGAGTACTTGTTTTCCATCCTTACTTCCTTAAATCTTTGATTACTTTTATTTTGTTATTGCAGTTGTGGCCCAAATGGCAGACCCGGTCCTGAAATTAAAAAGTTGGGTCGAGATTCTAGTGTCTCAGATGCCCTACTCCGAACGGGCTTGGATGGAGCTTTCCAAAGGCCGATGGGAGGCTCGTAACCATGGTAAGCTTTTGCTTCTTACTTGTTAAACCTTTTAATCTTTCTTAAACCAACTTGCTTTCCTTTTCTTCGCAGGTCTTGGGAAGGATGTCCCGATGAGGCCTCCTTCTGATAATGAAGAAGTCCTCCCTTACCACCAGCTCCAAATCCGGTTAAGGAGAAAATAAGAAAAAGGGCCTCGAATCCGTTGGGCTCGGAAAAGAAGAGGTCGTCGAGAAAACTCGCAAGCCTAAGGAAAATGTCACTACCTTGTCTATGGAATCGGTCTGTTGGTTAATGGACGAGTCTGAAGATGAGGAGCAAGAAGAAGAAGATGTCGGGCAGGTGACTCGCCCTCGGGTTCTGGTACATAAGTCCTCCGAACCGAAGGCAATCAATAAACGGACTTCGGCCGAGGTTCCGAAACCAAAATTCACTCCATCTCCGGTGAAGACGGGAGAAATAGAGTCCCAAAGAAATATCCCCCAAGCATCGGAAGAGGTTCTGGGGGTCGAACCTGGGGTGGTCGATGTTTCAGACTCTCCCCAGGTTTCCGATGCCATGATCCAAGAGGCAAATATGTTAGAGGGGCAACAAGTAGATCTCCATAGCTTCTTTGACAAGCTCGAGGGAGCTACTTCCGAAGAGATCCCCGATTTTTGGTGATCTATCGGTCCCGAGGAAGATACCATCGCCGGGGGCAACTGGGTCTCCTCCATGTTGGAAGCTGATAGATCAATTTCCAGCTCCAAGTGCCAATCCCAATCGCAAACGGCATTGTGTTGACCTTCCCCCAGGATGCTCGGGTTTTCTCCCCCCGATCAGGATTGCCAGCTATTTGAGGGGCCTGGTGACCAAAGAAGACCAAGGGTGATGAATGTCGTGGGGGCCGCTTGTTCAACGAGGCCTAACATGCACTGAATTGGGTAACCTTCGGACTCTATTTCGCACTTTCTTTTTACTTGTTGATTGTTCTTAACACCTCTTCTTTGTCTTGTGTAGGCTTCGGTGTTGCACCATGAAACCTTTATCAGAGTCTGAGAGGAGCATAAGACCAAAGTTTGGAGCCTTAGCGAGAAGAACGATACTTACTGGCTCCTCAATGAAAGACTCCAGGTCGATCTGGTCGTAGCTTGGGAGGAGAATACTGACATGGACAGACAAGTATTCCGAATGCTCCATGATAGTGATGCTGATTTAGATATAACAACTAATGATCCAATTCTACAGATCCGACAGAGGCTCGAGCAAATCGACCAACTAAGCAAGCAAGTGGATGATGTTCAGGCTGAGGCCGATGTTTTTAAAGGCAACATGGACGTCTTGGTTGCTATGAAAGATGTTATGCAGGCTCAGTTGGAGTCAGCTGAGACTCAGTTTTGAGCTGAAAAAGGGAAGAACTCGGTGGAAACCGAGAAAATCAGGGAGCTCCAGTCTCAGCTGGATTCGGCCACCAACAAACTCAAGGAGGCTAAATCTGAGGTGGTCAAGGCCTGCATCCAGGTCGATGAAAAGGTGGCCCAGTTCAAAGTTGATGTTGAGGCCATCTAGACCAAAGCCAAGAGCATGATCGATCACACGAAGTGGCAAACTCGGAGGGAGGCCCTCGAAGATGCTCAAGCCCAAGATATCAATATCGCGGCCAAGGTTGATAATGTCCGAGCAGAAGAACACCAGGCTTGGAAGTTGGCCTTCCCCGAGGATGACTCGATGAGCAAGAAGAAAAAGATCTCGAGGACGGGGATGTCGCTTCCGACGAAGACCAAGCTCCATAGGACTTAGTATTTTTTGCTCTTTTCTTCTGTAATTACCTTTTCTTTGGGGCCATTTGTAAAGAAATTTGACCGGGCCATGTTGCCCTTGTAAATGATTTTTGACATAATTATGAAGTTGTTTTCTAAGATTCAGGGTTTAAACAATTTGATTGAAACGAACCATTATAGCCCTTAGGCTTTATGATTGAGCGAGTGCTTGCTCGAACTCGAAGTAAGGTAACCCTTAGGCTTTTGAGCGAGGATGGTCTCTCGAACCCAAAGTAAAAACAACCCTTAGGCCTTTGTATTTTTTGTATTAGGCCGATCTGGCCTTTATAAAAAGATTTTTATGGACTTTTCCCCGTTTTCGGCTTGAAAAAGTTTTTTATCATTTGTATCTACAAAACTTGTAATGCCTTAGCATGAAATAAGGTATTGTTCGAGAGACTGAACAATTTTGTACTCATTAGAGTTTTCGAGGCTTGATATTATCGAAGCCCTTTATGATTTGCCGGGGGTAGCCTTTTTAATCGCTTATGAAACATTCAAAGGCCTATTTTGTTACGAAAATCGGACGTCTTCGAACCATGTTAATTTGGTCGTAGCCTCTTAATTTGACTGTTTGGCCCTTACAAATTTTACATATCGAAACCCTGCTACTATGACGTAATTTCTTCGCAACAAAGTTGGCATTCGAGGGCAATGCCCCCAGTATTCAAGGTTGATTGCAAAGAAGCCTCGGATACTGTTGAATTGTTCTAAGTTAGCACGATTAATGGTTGCCTCACTAAAAACCTCGTCGGAAAACACATTTGGGAAAAAATCGGTCCAAGGGAAAAAGAGTATAACGCGTGAGACCTAAATACTTCATGTCGAAGAACCCCTAGTTGTTTCTGGTCGAACACCTGCAAGAGTTAGTTTAAAATATAAATTAAAATGTAAGGGGTTGTACCTTATCAGTAATATCATTTTAGGAGTGATACATTCCAATTGCTGAGTAGTTGTTTGCCGTTTATCGTGCTGAGCTTTTAGAATCCTTTTCTGGTGATTTCGAGAACCTGGTACTGTCCTTCCCAGTTCGGATCCAGTTTTCCTTCATTCGCATTTCGGGTGTTGAAGGTGACTTTTCTTAGAACTAAGTCCTCGATTTTAAAATGTCGAAGATTGGCTATTCGATTGTAGTACCTTTCGATCCACTATTTTTGAGCGGCCAATCGGATGAGGGCATCTTCGCGTCATTCATCCAATAATTCTATGCTCGCATTCGTGGCCTCGTTATTTGATTCTTCTGTTGCATATCGGAACCTGAAGCTAGGTTCTCCGACCTCGACCAGGGTAAGAGCTTCGACGCCATAGACTAAAGAGAACGGCGTTGCTCCTGTACTAGATTTCAATGTTGTGCGGTATGCCCAAAGAACCTCGAGCAGTATCTCTCTCCACTTTCCTTTGACGTCGGTCAATCTCTTCTTAAGATTCCGAATGATGTTTTGTTGGTTGATTCAACTTGTCTATTCCCACTGGGATGATAAGGTGTCGATAAGATTCTTTTGATCTTGTGATCCTCGAGAAATTTGGTCACTTTGCTGCCGATGAATTGCTTTCCATTATCACATACAATCTCAGGAGGCATCCTGGATCGACATATAATGTGGTCCCAAATAAATTCTATGACTTCTTTTTCTCTGACTTTCTTGAAAGCCTGTGTTTCAACCCATTTAGAAAAATAATCAGTCATAAACAAAATAAACTGAGCTTTACCTGTGGCCGATGGGAGAGGGTCGACGATGTCCATTCTCCACTTCATGAACGACCATGTGGATAAGACCGAATGGAGCTTCTCTCCGGGTTGGTGGATCATCGGCGCATACCTTTGGCCTTTGTCGCATTTTCGAACGAATTCTTTTGGATCTTTCTCCATGTCGATCCAATAATATCCTGCTCTGATTACTTTTTGGACCAACGGTTCGGCACTAGAATGATTTCCACAAGTGCCTTCGTGAATTTCCCGTAGGACGTATTTAGTGTCTCCCGGTCCCAAATATATTACCAACGGTCCATCGAACATCCTTCTGAACAGCGTTCCATCTTCGGACAAAGTGAACCATGCTGCCTTTGTACGTAGGGCTCTCGACTCCTTTACATCTGATGGAAGTTTCCCGTTCTTTAAGTACTCTATGTTGTTTCTCCAATCCCAGGTCAAACTTGTGGAGTTAATCTCGGCGTGGCCTTCTTCGATCACCTATCTCATGAGCTGTACGACAGTCCCCCAGTTGAGCTCGTCATCTTCGACCGATGAACCTAATTTTGCAAAAGCGCCAGCCTCGCTATTCTATTCTCGAGGTACATGTTGCAAGATCCATTCCTTGAATTGATGTAGAGTTACCTATAGTTTATCCAAATACCTCTGCATTCGGTCTTCTCAGACTTCGAAAGTCATGTTAACTTGGTTTACCATGAGGAGAGAATCACATTTGGCCTCGATGACTTCTGGTCCCAAGCTTTTAGCCAACTCAAGACCTGCAATCATGGCCTCATACTCGGCCTCATTGTTAGTTAATTTCGAAGTCCTGATATATAGCCTAACTACATTACCCGTGGGTGGCTTTAGTATGATACCCAGCCCGGACCCCGTCGCGTTCAAAGCACCGCCCGTAAAGAGGTCCAAACTCCCGAGGACGTACCTGGTTTTATTAACATTTCTCTTTCGATCTCGAGTACAAGCAGTGTTTTAAAAGGCGTGGGCGTAAGGTGAGGCATTTTACATATGCCTCAGGGAGGCGTAAGCCACGAGGCACGGGGCGTAAGCTCCATAGGTATTTAATTTTTAATATTTTATAAAATAAAATAATTACAATAAATATTTATAAACACGTAAAATTACATAAAAAAATAAAGAAAATGATAAATATGTAATATATATATATATATATATATGTGTGTGTGTGTGTGTGTGTGTGTGTGTGTTTGCGCGCACGCTTCATCCCTACAAAAAACTAGTCAAAACAATCTATTATACGCTACTTAGAAGCTCAAGTAACTTAAGTCGAAAATAAAACAGTTTTCTACATGGAGGAACAAAAAGGATGACTAGCCTGCAATTTGAACTTTGAACTTGCTGCTATGAAGGATAATGAAGTTTTTTTTCTATTTGTAAAAAAAACAAATTGAATATATATTAGCAGACTAGCGGACAAGATAAAGGATTGGAAAAGACCATGAATTGGGGCTTCAATCAATAAAAAAGGTCTTGACTTTCAAATATAATACATTTCAATTTCTTTTTAAAACTTTTGAGTAATTACCAAGCTGAATTTTGAGAATTTGGGTATTATATGAAGGACTTATTCAACAAATTTTGTTTTAATTTGAAAAACTCTCTGGGGATTACGCCTCACTAAAAAATGCACCCGGAACACCCGGTCGTGCGCCTGGAAGGCCCGGGCGTGCACCTGGAACGCCCGGGCGTGCATCCGGAATGCCCGGAACATCCGGGCGTACGTCCCGAATTCCCAGGCGTACGCCTCTTGATAATTTCGCCCCACACCATCGTCCCAGGGCATTTTTGGTGCGCCTCGCCCCAGGGCTCGCCCCGAAAATGCCTTTTAAAACACTAGGTACAAGGGTTGGCGTGAAGTTGACCACGAAATCCGCCAAGATTTGAGACTTGATGGCGGTTTGGGGTCGATATTCAATATCGTACCCACTAATTTCTATGGCCCATTTGGCTAATCTGCCCAAAAGCTCGGGTTTGTGCAGAATATTTTGAAGTGGATAAGTTGTTACAACACATATTGGATGACATTGAAAATGTGGCTTTAATTTCCTAGAAGCGCTTATTAAAGCAAGCGCTAATTTTTCTAAGTGTGGATATCTGGTTTCGGCCTCACCTAAGGTCTGACTAACATAATATACAGGGAATTACGTACCTTGTTCTTCTCGGACTAGTTTTCCACTTACCGCTATTTCCAAGACTGCCAAGTACAAGTAGAGTTGATCGTCCGCTTTCTGGGTATGAAGCAGCGGCGGGCTCGATAAATATTGATTTAGTTCCTCTAAGGCCCGTTGGCATTCCGGAGTCCATGCAAAGCTACTTTTCTTCTTAAGCAGCGAGAAGAATCGGTGGTCTTATCTGAGGTCCTCGAAATGAATCGCCCTAGGGTGGCTATGTGCCCCGTTAGCCTTTGTACGACCTTTACATTATCTATGATCGTGATATCCTCAATAGATTTGATTTTATTGGGGTTGATCTCGATCCCCCGATTGGATACCATAAATCCAAGAAACTTGCCCGAGCCAACACTGAACACATACTTTTCTGGGTTGAGCTTCATATTGTACTTCCTCAGTATATCAAAAGTCTCCTGCAAATGCTTTAAATGGTACTCTGCTCCTAGGGACTTAACTAATATGTCATAAATATAAGCTTCCATTGGTTTTCCTATTTGTTCTTTGAACATTCGGTTTACTAGGCGTTGATAAGTTGCACCAGCATTTTTTAGTCTGAACGTCATTACATTATAACAATAGGTTCCATATTTAGTGATAAACGAGGTTTTTTCATGATCCTATGGGTTCATCTGTATTTGGTTTTACCCGGAGTAGGCATCGAGAAAACTGAGAATCTCGTGGCATCGATCATACGATTGATATTCGGCGAAGGAAAGGAATCCTTAGGGCATGCTTTGTTCAAGTCTTTATAATCTACGCGCATTCTAAGTTTATTTCCCTTCTTAAGGACTACCACTACGTTCCCTAACCATTCAGGATATTTTACCTCCCGAATAGACCCTATTTTGAGAAGTTTGGTTACGTCATCCTTGATGAATGCAAGCTTAACCTCAGACTGGGGCCTTTTTTTTTGCTTCACCGGACGGAACTTCAGGTCCAGGCTTAATCGATGGGTAGTGATTTCCGGTAGGATCTCTGTCATATTGAGATGGGACCAAGCAAAGCAATCCATATTATCTGAAAGGAATTGAATAAGTTTTTTCCTGAGCTCGGGAGTTAATCTCGTGCCCAGGTTTACCTTTTGTTCGGGCAGGTACTCGATCAGTATGACTTGTTCCAGCTCTTCGACCATCGATTTGGTGGCGTCAGAGTCATCGGGAATTATGAAGGATCGAGGGATCCAATAGCCATCGTCCTCGTCTGTCCCCTGTTTCTCCGATTAGGTCGAGGGTGGTGTCTGTTGTTTCTATTTGGCCTCCTATTTACCCTTCGAATTCGATCCCTTTGCTGATGAGAGTGTCAATTCCGGTATCATTTCGTCGACTACAGACATCTCTATGACGGCAGGTTGCTCCCCATATACCATTTTGACTCATCTGGTGTCGAGAACTTCAGAACTTGGTGAAGGGTCGAGGGGTACTACCCTCATGTTATGGATCCAAGGCCTTCCGAGCAGGCGTTGTACCTCATGTCACCTTCGATCACATGGAACTTTATTTCTTGGATGGTCAGGGCCACGTTCACTGGCAAAGTAATTTCACCTTTGATGGTTTCGCTCGCCATGTTAATGTCATTAAGAACTCGGGATGCGGACACAATTTGATCCTATAGGCCGAGCTGTTCTACGACTCTCGATCGAATGATGTTGGCCTTGCTACCTGGATCAATCAAAACACGTTTAACTTGAATTTTATTCATAAGAACAGATATTACCAGTGCATCGTTGTGGGGTTGTGAGATCCCCTATGTATCCTCGTCATTGAAATACAAGGTTCTTTCCGGTACATAGTCTCGAGTTCGCTTTTCCCTCGTGATCGACACCTTGGTGCGCTTGAATATAGGTCCCTGTGGAATATCGACCCCACCAACGATCATGTGGATTACGTGTTGTGGCTTTTCTTGTTCATTCATTCTATTTGCATCCCTGTATCTGAAGTGGTTCTTAGACTGGTCGCTCAAGAATTCTCGAAGATGCCCCTAGTTAAATAAACGGGCTACATCCTCAATCAACTGTCTACAATCTTCTATTCTATGGCCATGGGTGCCATGATACTTGCACATTAGATTAGGATTTCTCTGGGACGGATCAGTTTGTAGAGGTCGCGACCACCTGGTGTCTTTGATGCGTCAGATGGCTGATACAATAGCTGATGCATCAACGTTGAAGTTGTACTCCGATAGTCGAGGTGCTTCGTTGGGTTCGATGTTCCTGTCGAAACCACTCTTACTCATGAGCCCTCGGGAGTTCTATCCTCGATCATTTATTCTATCACTTCGAACGGGGTTGCGTCCAGGCCCGTTGTTTCTTCGATCTCCACCGTATGGCTGATATCGATCTCTATTCGACCGTGGTTCTTGGTCAATATCCCTTTGAACTCTGTCGACGGGCCTATTTGGATAAACAGACCCAAAAGGAGCCCCCAACCGGTCATCTTCAACCTTGATATTTGTCTGGTATCGATTATGCTCATCGGCCTAGGTTACAGATAGATGTTCGATCAAATTCTGCTTTAACTGTTGTGAGGCCATCAAACTTCGTATGTTTAGCCCTTGAGTGAAAGCTTGAACGGCCCAATCATTTGCGGCCCGGGTAGATCCATACGTTCCATTTGGAACCGAGATACAAACTCTCTGAGCATCTCGTTATCTTTATGCTTCACTTTGAAGAGGTCTGACTTTCTGGTTTCGACCTTTATGGCTCTGGCGTGTGCCTTGACGAAGGAATCTACAAGCATGGCAAAAGAATCAATGGAGTTAGGCGGAAAATTATTGTACCATATCATCGCTCCCTTTGATAAAGTTTCGCTGAGTTTCTTCAGCAATACGGACTCAATCTCATCGTCCTCTAAATCGTTCCCCTTTATTGTGTATGTGTAAGGAGTGACATGCTTGTTGGGGTCGGTAGTTCCATTATACTAGGGAATTTCTAGCATGCGAAATTTCTTTAGAATGGGCTTAGGAGCCTCACTCGGGGGAAAAGGCTTTTGCACAAACTTCTTTGAATCCAAAGCCTTCAAAATCGGCGGTTCCCCCAGAATTTGATCAACTCGGGAGTTATCTGTTTCCAGTTTTTTATCAGTTGCTTCGATCTTCTTCTCCCTTATTTGATTCGCTTTGTCAGCTCCTCGAGAATCTTCATAATAGTGGGTTCGGTCTCCGATTCATTCATGTTTGACCTCTCCGGTATTGGTTCGGCCCTGTGAACAACTTCAATGATGGCTCGGGTTCGGCCCTACTCGGTGCATGGTTCTAATTTTGTATTTGTGCTATTGCAACTTGTTGAGCATGCAACATTTCGAATATTATTCGAAGGCTGGTTCCGCCGTCCTCGCCAGCCTGTGTGTTCTGAGCGACTTGTCGAACGTCTCCGCGGACACTATTTTGGGGGTCGACACCTAAATTTGCATTCAAGGAAACATGGGAATTGACGTCGATGAGGTCTGCAACTGGTACTCCCTCGAGGTCAACCTGAGGCACTTCGTTCCCTGGGGCTGCTATGTTGTTGTTTTCTCCATGAAAACCAAGGCCATTATCGGCGTGTGTGGGTACTGCTTGAGAGTTCGACATGCTGATCCTGGAATCAAAAACACTTACAAGAACAAGTGTAAAGCAATGTGTGTTATGAAAATTAGTACCGGGCAATCACTATTATCCTTAGCCACACGGTGGGCGCCAAACTGTTTACCCTTAAAATCGGATAACAATAAAATTTATAAGTGGTTTTAAGGATACGTGACTTCACTTGGCACAAATTGAGAAATATGAGAATTGATGTTAGGAATTAACTGTAAAATAAAGAAAACCAATATAAAGCGCAGCTTGGTCCTCGAGCTAGATCGCCCTCGAACCGACTGAGTGTATAATTGAAAAATATGAATTGAGCAGTAGAACAAGAATGCTTAAGAGAGAAAATGTAAAATAGCTTTTTTATACATGGATGTTATGATTACAAAATGATTGGAATTCCCTTTTATATAGTAGAAGAATTCTACTCATGGTACAATTCTAAATACAGAAGGAAATCTCATGATTGACTAAATAACCAATCTTGATTTGATACGTGCCGAGATTTCCGCCACGATCCTTGCTTGATCACGGATATCTCGATTTTCTGTTATTCGACAGGCTTTCTTCGGTCTCGCTCGATACCTATCTTGCTCGGTCTCTATCCCGGCTGGTCTCAATGTCAATTGTCCCTCGAATTACGAGATTGGTACCGTATCTTTATGTCACGATCCGATATAACACGGGACCGAACCTCGACCTGCTATCCTAGTCTCGATTAACCATACAAAATCGGGCGAGCTACAGTGCTGATCTTTAGGCAAAAGATGGAGCTAAGAATGAAGTTTTTGGAAGGTTGACCATGCTGGTAGTTCCTCCGGTATTTATAAATAAAGCTCTTTGAGTAGACATCCTAGGAACTACTTTTCCTAAACATGTTTTGGAATGTAATAGTAATAGCCTCCATATTTATTTGATAGGGGGTCCTAATATTCCCTTTGATGAATCTATTCAAACAATTCAATTAGTTTTAAA
This sequence comes from Nicotiana paniculata, assembly GCA_005239505.1. Classification (NCBI taxonomy): domain Eukaryota; kingdom Viridiplantae; phylum Streptophyta; class Magnoliopsida; order Solanales; family Solanaceae; genus Nicotiana; species Nicotiana paniculata. The sequence goes on along the minus strand of ML321710.1, from coordinate 211,792 downwards.
TCCAAAAAAGAGAGAAGAAGATACATGAGGGGAATAAGTAGCTCAAATAGGATCTAAAATTTAAATTATAAACAAGTGACAAAAATGTAATAGTATCTCTTCTGAAATTTCAATATATATATATAAAGTGATTATTAATTTTTAGTTTTATATAAAAAAAGAATACTAACAACTGAAATCATATTATACGGGCGTTCAATATAATTTACTGAATTTGCAAGCGCAGTGAAATGCATAACCTAATTGTGGGAGTCTAGAATTAACGACTATATTATGAAGGACCACGTAACTCTTTCCTTGTGTAATTGGGAGTTGTAGTTTGGGCTGAATTAGGAAAACGCAAAGTCTATATAACAAACAATTTTGTCAAGAAATATTAAACATTGTGCAAATTCTTTTTCCAAACTAATTTCATTGTAGAGAAAGATGAGGCAGTTGACACTTGAAGACGTTGAAGATATAGAAGTTCATCCCAATTGGTCTCCTCTTGATATATTGGGTGCTGTTTGTGAACGCGCTTCTGAAATTCATGAGAAAGAAAGATTAGAAATCAACAAGAAAATAGCCACACACCAAAGTCCCAATTGGTTTTACTTGTTGGAAGAGCAATACTACTACTACTACTGATGTTCTCACTTGCTCTGTCAAAGATGAGTTTGACAAGAAAATTAGTGATGAAGAAGAAAATTCATAGAAAAAACTTATGCCAACAGAATACAATTCTCTTTGTCATGAAGAGATTTTGAGGAGAGGAAAGAAATTCAAGAGACCTATGGATGATGAAGTAGAAGAAAGAATATTAATTCGTGGAAGTCCTTCAAGTCTCAAACGAAAAAGGTCTCAAATATGTGTATGTGTTGGGAAAAAGAAGAAACATTTTAAGAGGACAGAGTCACATGTTGAAGTTGAACTGCCTGCAGTTTTCAAGAATCGGATCAATGAGTTAGGTAAAAAAGTAAAAGAGGTGAAATTGATAATCGAAAAGGAAGTGTACAAAACGGATGCTAGTGAAAGTCATAATCGCCTGTCAATACCAGCAACACAAGTTAAGGAGAAATTTCTGAGAGATGAAGAAGAAGAGTATCTCCGTAGGCGTAGTAATATTGGCAAGCATGTGAATTCCAAGACTGTCCGAGTGATGGAACCGTCTCTCAAGATTGGAGAACTTGAGTTGAGGAGATGGGAGATGAAGAAAGTGAACAAGGATGTGATGAAGAGTCTCAACTCTAAGCAGAAACACAAGGAAGAATCTAAGACAAGTGTAAGTTATGTGTTGAATGGGAAATGGACTGATATGCGTAGTGATAATAATATCAAAGAGGGGAACATAATTCAAATTTGGGTTGTTCGAATGGATGATGAGTTAATTATTCTTCTTGTGAAGCTTCCTCATGATGATGAAGAAGAAGATCACGTCCATATTGATAAATAGTAGTAATCTTTATCAATTATTTTCTAGTATAAACACTTACTTACAATGTCATTACGAGTAGATAAAACTTATTTTAATTCTTCACTCTGCTAGTTCGTTGTTGTTATTCTTCTGCAATAAAAGATTGGAGTTTATTCTATATAGACCTAACCAATTGCGGTGGTTAGTCTGATTCTTCATAGAAACTACCAATAATAATGAATTTACAAACTGAATATATCATTACCCTGCTAGTTCGTTGTTGTTATTCTTTTGCAATGAAAATTTGAAGTTTATTCTATATACGCCTGATCAACTGTGGTGGTTAGTAAATATATGTTTATCGTAAAGAGATTCTCGTTGTTGCTCCTCACCCATTCACTACAATCAAAGAAAGCTCCCATAAAAGCAAACTTTTCTTTGATACAACATCATTTTCCTGATCTTGCTGATTCATATAGTAATTCTTTTCGCTTATATACCAAAATCTTTATTATTCACAATTATCAACATGAATACTACCCGTATGCCTGAGACCATATTATACAATTAATTTGGATGGTTAGATCATATAGTGAGTATTAAAAGGGGACATGTTCAACTTGTGGTTATATATTAGTATAATTTTTTCTATCAACTTTACATGACATTATTCAATTTCATATTATTCTAAAATATTTGACACTTTTCTGTTATAGCTTTTACAAATTTCTTAAGATACAAATTATGTAAAGTATCTAATTAAATTGGTCTTCCTTTTTCGCAACCAACTAGTAACTAAGTACTAACTAGGATACTGCCTTTGAAGCCATCATTTCAATGTAGTTTTCTACCGAGATAATACATGTATTGAATTAATACCTTAAACCCTATTTCTTAATCAAATAGTGTTATATATAATATTAAATGATGATACATGTAACATATGCTCTAATAGCTTGTTTGCTATCAAGTTATGAAATTATTCCAAATCTCATATTCTCTCGAGAAAAAGAAAAAGAAAAAGAAAAAGAAAAAGAAACAATTATGACAAAAGGATCTAGTGATGAATTTTGTTTATACGAAATGACAACATTGACCTTCAGAGGATCTTGGCGGGAAAAACTTTGGAGGTAAGAGTGAAAAGGCAAAAGTCCAGTCCTTAACTCCGAGCAAATCTTCCATGGATTCTGATTCCGATTCCGATGGTTCTCACATATCCTCAACCCCACCACGCCACCCTCCTCATCCGTCGCCGTTGCCGTCGCGCCGTGCTATTCTTTCTACCGTAAAGTCAAGAACTCAAGCCAAAAACACCTCTATAACTTCCACAAATTATTCCCGCCCAATTTTAACACCAAAACCCTCAACCAAACAACGCAGAAAAAATCCTCCTTCAAACCCTAAAACCCTAGAAAACCCAATTCAAAACCCACAACATCCCTCCAGTTTACGCTTCCAAATTCACAAAAACGACACCGTTTCAAGTGAAGTTCTTCCAAATTTAACAAAAAATGCTTCCTGTTCGAAACCCCCAATTCAAGATCCACTTTCCCCGCCAAAATTCTCCGATTTACCTTTCCAAATCCACCGCAACGACACCCTTTTGTCCAATGACAACAGTTCTGGTGAAGTCCTTCCTGCTGGAGGCTTGTACTTGTCCAAAGCTTCTTTTTCGAAAACCCGAAAAGCCATTCTCAATCTTGAGCCTGCTGAAGCTGATTCTATTGAACCCCGATTGGCTCAACAGACAGAAAAGAAGGAAGCAGTTGTCAGGAAACATCCTAATTTAATACGGAACAACATGTCGTCTTCGTTGCCAGCAAAGAAGGTTAAATGTGTTAATGAGGGTAACTTTGTAAGGCTCAACATCAATGGTTATGGTAAAAAGTTTGCATCAAAATTCAAAAGAAGGAATTCATCAAGTGGTAAAAAGTTCTATAGAAGATGGAAAAAGAAAGTTGGGGTTTTAGGTAAGGAGGGGGAAGGGTGGAATGGTTTGTGTGATGAAGAAGGTTTAGTTGTTGAAGTTAAGGGAAGAGGAAGGGAAAGATTGGATTTTGATGCAAAGTTGATTGAAGAAGCTGTGATGAAAGTTAGAAATGAGGCGTCGGATGAGAATTTGTTGAGGTTGTTAAAACTGACTTTTGGTTATGATTCATTTAGAGATGGCCAGTTGGAGACAATCAAGATGGTGCTTTCGGGGAAATCTACAATGTTGGTTTTGCCAACGGGTGCTGGGAAGTCGCTGTGTTATCAGTTGCCGGCAATGGTTTTTCAGGGAGTTACGGTTGTTATTAGCCCCTTGATTTCTTTAATGATTGATCAGCTAAAGCAGTTGCCTGCTGCTGTGGAGGGTGGTCTTTTGTGTAGCAGCCAGGTTGATATAACTTATTAGCAATTTTAGCGCTGTTGAATTTATGGCATTTGAGCGATTCCTGAGTTAATGTTCACTGTTGCAGACACCTGAGGAGGTTTTGGAAACTTATAAGTTACTAGAAGAGGGATCCATAAAGGTAAGCTTTTTTTACTTCCTCCAAAGTTGCTTTGATGTACACCCAAATGTGTGACCTAGCAGCTGACGGAACTGGAATGGAGATCATAGGAGACTAGGGTTCTAATCCCAGCCGAGGCCAAAAAAAAAAGGCTAGGTGATTTCTTCCCATTTGCCTAAAGCCTTGGTGACTAGAATTACTCCGTACATGTACTGATAGAATGATACATGTACCCATTGGAATAGCTGATGTGTGCAAAGCAGCCGGACACCACCGTTATCAAAGTAGCTTTAATCCATTCACTATCACATTTAGTCACACATCTGCTGGCCAAGATTAATGTGGACTTTCTTGGATGAGCATATAAAAATTCGATCTCATTTGAGTGTTGACTAATATTATAAACAAGATACGATAGCAGTTCCTTGAGGTCATTTTCTTTCCGGTATCTCCTTGTCCTAAAAAATAAGTGGATGCTTATGTTTCAGGTCCTTTTTGTTTCACCAGAGAGGTTTCTTAATTCAGAATTTTTATCCATGTTTTGTGACACTCAAATTTCACTTGTGGTTATTGATGAAGCCCACTGTGTTTCTGAATGGTGAGTCTGACCTTTTCCAAGTTACATCTTCTAGTTTAGCTTTGCAACTTTGTTATTCTTTTCTCTTTTTCTTTTGCTTATTTAAATGTTACTTCTATGTGGTATCAACAATCACAAACATTTTGGTAGGTCACACAATTTTCGGCCTTCATATATGCGGCTTAAAGCATCATTACTGCATGATAGACTCAAGGCTCAATGCATACTTGCAATGACAGCAACAGCAACTACTAAAACATTATATAGTGTGATGCATGCATTGGATATTCCATCAAGTAATCTTGTCCAAGCAGTGAAACCAAGGGATAATTTGCAATTGTCAGTATCTCTGAGCAAAAACAGGTAAGTCTATCATAATCTTTTCCCGCCAAACTGAATAACCCCCCCTCCCCCCCCCCCCAAAAAAAAGGGAAAATCTGGAAGCTACAAATTTACTCAATTAATATCAGGATGAAAGATCTGATGACTTTGCTGAAGTCTTCCCCCTTTTCAGAGGCTAAAAGCATCATCATTTACTGCAAATTTCAGGTGCTGCTTCCTATTTGTCTGTGATACTCTCATATTTTATATTTGTTTTCTATAGCTGTATCACATAACTTGACTTGTGGTTTTTTGTTTCCCTCCTCAATGTACACAGTTTGAAACTGATCTCATTTGCAAATATCTATGTGACAGTAATATCTCGGCAAAGGTTTTGTATCTGCGTTTTTGTTTATTCTTTGAAAACAATTTACAGTTACCTGCATCCTCATGTAAATCATTTGATGCCTAATGGGTTAAGTGACTTACAATTTGAATTGTTTTCAGAGTTATCACAGTGGAGTTTTCGCAAAAGAAAGGAGCCGTACGCAGGAACTGTTCTGTGCAAACAAGATAAGAGTGGTGAGAGAAGTAATTCATGTTTTCTATTCATTTTAATTTACAGATAATAAATACTATCCTTTTATATAAAGGAAGTTTCATTAACTTGCATCAATATTTTCTGGAAGGTTGTTGCAACCGTGGCATTCGGCATGGGACTGAATAAGAAGGATATTGAAGCTGTAAGAACTGATCTTAGTTTTCCTATATGATATATGAGCCCTTTTGTCTGCATCAACCTCCAAATTAGGGAGGTTTCCAAGAAGAAATCAAGAACACAACTATATTCAGCATTTTGTTCCTAAATACTTATTCTGCTATGTGGTTGATTTCGGGATCCCAGTTCAACTCAACATGGGTTTTCTCTTGTAATTATAAGAAGTGACTGTCTGTTTTTGCTATGTGAGATTACTAGTTGCTCACACTTCCTTTTGATAGCTTTCATCATCTATCATGTTTCTGGCCACAAGGTGGACTTCAATATAAAACAATCTCCAAAATGTTTATGCTGACTAAGATTCCAAGTACTGCTGCATTAGATGTGCAGCAATTGTGTCTGACTTCCTATGCGATGTTCATATTAAGACTTGCCATATGCTTCTGTCTCAGGTAATACATTACAGCTTACCAGAAAGCTTGGAAGAGTATGTCCAGGTCGATATTTTTGCTTGTCACGGTTGCAATTTCCGAGATACTGACTTTTGCAATTCTTTTAACTAAATATTGTTGCTATCTGTGAAGGAGATTGGTCGTGCTGGCCGTGATGGTAGAATCTCTTATTGCCATCTCTTTTTTGATGATGTTTCCTATTATAAGACTCGCAGTCTTATGTACAGGTGATAAAGAATTGAAAAAACTCTTAATATTCGTAGAGTTTATTTTGAATCTAAGGATTCTAAATCTTTGCATATTGTTTATTCTCAGTGATGGTGTCGACGAATATGTGGTGAACAAATTGCTGTGTCAAATTTTCGGTGGCAGCACGAACTCTGCTGGGAAAATATGTTCATTAGTTAAAGAGTCTGCCAGTCGTAAATTTGATATGAAAGAAGAGGTACTTTTTCTGTCATTTAAATTGGCATGCTGAGTATCAGTTTTCTGGTTGCTTCTATTACTACCCAATCACTTGTTAAAAACTCTATTTCAAGACAATGTATTTGCAACCCAAAGGCATGACCCTTTCATCATATATCCTTGAGCACAGTCACAGACTGAATGTTTTGCTTGTGTTTAAATTTAGAACTTGCAGTATATTGATGAGACTACTAATGAAACATTTTTATGGAACATTGGACATGAAAAGAAGAAAATCCTAGATCTTGAATAATAATACCTGCCCATTCTTTTATTTTATTTTATGAAATTGACCTGTACATGCAGTATTTGCATTTTAAGTCATTGCGTAAACAGAGCTGGAACACGTCTTCTACAGTTTTCAGAACATATATTAATCTTTATTACTCAATTAAAGATAGATAATAAACTTTCTCTGTTGTTGAATACCTTTGCTGTGAAAGTAGCTTCCATTTTTTAAACAAAGTACAGACCAGAACTGAATGTTGTACATTCTTTTATCTTAGCAAGATACTGAAGAGCTGGTTTTCTCACTCCCACAGGTTATACTAACGATCTTAACACAATTGGAGCTAGGCGAGGTGCAATACTTGCACCTGCTCCCACAGATGAGTGTAACATGCACGTTAAACTTTCACCAGGTTAGTTAAAGTTAATTTAGCATGATTAAGTGCAGCAGCCAGTTGGCAGATTTCTATATGCTCGAGGGCAAATTTTACTTTCAGTTGGTCTAACGTTTGGTTTGATTGTGAACATTCCTCAGTAAGGATTAGACCTGCAAGATTTGAATTTTGCGATTATAACACCTAGAAAGACACCTAAAGTGGTTATCTGCCTCCTTTTGCTCTTTTTGTTACATCATGAACTTAACAACTTATTGCAGACTTCTCCTGCATTGCTAGCTATCAAAGATGCTGTGATTGCTGCTATTATGAAGAAGTGAGTACCTTATTTTTGTTTCCTGTGAGAACAAACATATGCTCTCACTAACTTCTGTTGAATCTAATATTATTTACTTCATGTATATTAGCTCTGAGATCAAAGATGGGCAGTATATATTTGACATACCAAGTGTAGCAAACAGCATCGGACTGCAAGTCAATTACTTGTCAAGCCATTTGCAAACACTGAAAGTAAGTTCCATCTGCGGCTATTACATGGACAGTAGTTTTATGGGGTCTTTTGCGCATATTAGTGAAAGACTAGACTTACTGATGTAAGTTATGTGTGAGTTTCCTGACCCTTCTTGCTTTCCAGATTGATATCGGTTATTCTACGTCATGTTCTTGACACTTTTAGCAGTAAAGATTTAGATCTTAGAAACACAGAGATGTCATGTAGTAATTCATCAAAATCTTTGATCCTAGTTAAACTGAGGATGATGATGAAGATAGTGAGTATAGCAGGAGTTATGCAATTCTCTTCAGCAAGTATGATTTTTGGATATTAAATTCACTAACAACATTACCTGAGCAAAATTCATCTCCAAGAAAACTGACAGGAAAAATGAAAAACATTATTCTTCAGTCTTTGGTTTCTGATAGCCTTACTGTCATCTTCATATTTGTGGTGGTCTTCCACCCGGATGTGAAGGGAGTTCATGAAAGATATTACATAGTATTGTGCATTGATGCCACAGCTGGCTATAAAGATCTGAATTTCCCCAAAATTGTATGGGTGGATTAGGTAATGATTTCCTTGGTTGCTTTAGTGCTTTTGAAAACCCAATCATTCTTTTTCTAGAACCATGAATAATATAAGCATTTGGCTGGTTTTTATTTTTTAATTTTAAATTAAGAAAGAAATATTAGCTGTAACCGGCGGTGCTGTTTGACTTGACTCGGGATGAACAATGATACCACCCAAATTCCAGTTTATAGTTTTAGGTAATCCCATCAGAATGTTGTACTTCACTAAATACAATTATGTTCAGCATAAGATTCTTTTGTCTGGTGCAGTACTTCTTAAGGGTTACCTTCTGATACGTAGAAATATTAAAGGAACGATATAGATATTAATATTATGAAACCGTTTACTATTTCTGCCATATTTTTTATTCCAACGGTGACATTAACACCAAAATTTGATGCTTTAAGCAATCTTCAGTTCAACATTCATATTCACCTTCTGCTTTCTTTTCTCTCTTTCCTATCTCAGTTGAAGGGGGAAGTTACATATGAGCTGAAGGATCAGGCTTATTGTTATGTTATCATGGAAGTCCCAAAGGATATATGTTCTTTAGCAACATGGCTTACAAAGTGGTTATCTGAGGTTGAGAGTTGTAAGGTGACTGTCTTCATTAATAACTGAAGTTTGATTTTCCTTCATATTCCTCCAAAGATGCAATTCTTCCTATTGTCTTGTTTTTCCTCCCTAACCCTTTATCCCAGAGCTGGGTTCAAGATGAAAGGAGGACACCATTGTTTAAACATGATGAGAATTTTTATCATAGGAAGAGTGTCATTGAACTTGCGCAGATCGTCAGAACAGTACCAACTCAGTGCCACACCCATCTGTTTTAAAAATTGACTGGTCATGCTTCTTCCAGAAATTATGATTCGATGTATCAAGATGGTCTCAAACTTGATTTTAATATTTGAATAGACAGTGACTTTCCACTGATGTACAGCTTATTGTCCTTACTTAGCCTTTTGTCTATGTTCCTATATTCTTTTTTTGTTGTTGTTCTACTTGGCAAGAGAAATTGAAGTAATTCTGCTTCCTTCTGAAGCGGAAGCTGATATATTAATACATAAAACAAATGTTGGGTTCTTGATATTGGAGCACGATACAAATAAGAAATTTACTATCCTTAGGTAAGGAGCCTGAGCGTATACAACCCAGAGTTAGATTCACTTTTTGACTATACAACATGTGCTCTACTGAAATTCACAGAGCTTTTCATTTATAAATGAAGCTATCAACTCATTGACCAACAATAATGTAGGTTAACAGTTAGCTAGTTCCTTTGGTAGGTTATTTTTCCCGTGAACTTTTAATCTACTCATTTGAAGGAACAGACGCACATTTTTGTCTAAATATTTTTTTTCTTTTTGGTGTTTGGAGGGGATGATGTGAGACGTTATGTTAAAGTTAAAATTAATAGACAACATGTTCAATTTAATGATAACACTTAAGCCTTTATTTTCTTTATCCGGTTATTTCTTAAAGTAAATTATCATGACTTTGCGTTAGTTGTTACCTAGCCTACATGTAAGTTACCACCAAGTGATCCATATATGTTAGGACAATCCTGAGCACCAGGTATCATTGCCTACTAGTTGAAGGGCTTTAGAAATTAGTGTAGCTTTCTGCTGTTCATGCAAAAATACCAGGCATATAAGCTTTTATGACATATAGTATCCTTGTCGTCTCCCAGTCTTGTGATTTTGCCTTTTCTCATAGGTAAGGAAGATGGACACGATGTATGATGCTGCTGTATTTGCAGCAGAAGCATGTGACAAGATGCATGGTTGCCATGGCCATCAACACACACCTTGCTTGCAAAGAAAGATTGCAGAGTATTTTATAAGTGGTACCGAAGTTGATGTTCCAAAGAAAATTGGTGGAAGCAGGTGAGAAACCTATCACAGTTTCTGGGCTATTCCTTTGTCCATGCATAGAACTGCTACTTCCCATGTTATTAGATGTCTTGTCTATCAGATTTCAGGCATCCAGTACACGGTGTCTTATTTTGTGATGTCTTTTATATCCTCGAATTTCAGGAATCAGGATAATTTTGTTTCTATAGACTGCAGCTTGTTCTATTCATTTACGTATTTCTGCACTTTCTTTAGTTTGTCTATTTTATACAGCATCATTTCTTCTCCAAAAGATGTCAATCTACATGCTAATGCAATTGATTTCTTAATTGCAGCCCATTTTTGACAGCTGATATAAAGGTAGTTCTCTTCTCAAATAGTTCTTCCCAAGGGAAGAAAACAATGCAGTCTTAATGTTTTCCTTGTTTCATGGAACAGGTATTTCTACAGTGCAACTCACATGCCAAGTTTACTCCTAGAGCTATCGCAAGGATATTGCATGGCATTGCAAGCCCAGCATTCCCGTCTGCTACGTGGTCTAGAATTCACTTCTGGTACATCCTCTCTAAAGCTGATCTATTGAGAAAAATATGCTCGGATCTTTTTCGGCCAAAGATGATTAGAGTTAATCATTTATCATTTACAGCATATACATGCAGAGTATTCTTTCTACAGCTGTGCAAAGAAACATGGCAAGATTGCAGACTAGCAAGGGTATCAGTATGATTATTTTGTCAACCATGTGCAGTTTGAAATTTATCTGATGAGGAATCAGGGCCCTCAAGAGTTTATCATTCTTCTTTTAATCCTCCAACCGACAAAAATAAAACAGAAAAAAGTGTAGCCATTTTCATTTCAACAATTCCTACTAAATTAACCTCTAGTGTTTATATTCAATATCTTCATCCTAGAATATCAAATAAGTCACGTCGTGCTAAAGGGTTTCTGACTAGCGTCTTGCTGATATTATCAATCTCCTTTAGCTCTTGAAAGACAGTGTTTTGGTGTTTTTTTCACTTTTGACTTAAGAGTTCCCTACAAAAAAAGGCCTGTTGAACCTCTCACTTTTCATGTTCATAACCTTCAACTAAGTATATTGAATAAGCTCCCTGTGCTTGCTGGTTTCAGGGGAAGGTATATGCAAACAGACTTCAAAGCAATAACGGAAGCAGCAAAGGCAGAGCTCATGAATCTTGTGGGGAAGGATTCTTTTAAGCAAGGTCATTCCCAGGATTGATGTTATGACACATTGAGATTTAACTTAAAAGCGACAAAATGGTGAAAATACCGTTGCCTATCTAAGATATGCTGCTATAGTTCCCCCGTCTCCTTGGGAGTGAGTATGAAAGCTACATCCTATTTCTATCTTTTTCTTCCAGTGAGTATGAATCTACATAGGTAGGATCTCTCTGCTATCACTTTTTAAGTGATTCACAACATCAAGAACTTCTGATCCAGCTTTCCAAAGGCTACTACTTGAAGAATACAAAAGCTGCCCATCAACAATATCCCGCAGTTTGGCAATTTCCAATTCACAATTGAGGACTACTTTGAAAGAGCTAAGGAGTATGGTCCTCATTTCTATTAGAACAGATCCGTTATTGGCTATCTAACGGTATCTCTTTCATAAGGAAAGGATGTACCTCGCCGATTACCTTCCCAAGCCAGGATTTTGGCTTGCTGGATTTAACCATCGAAGTTCTTTGCACTAAATTGATTATACTTTTGAAATTATGGGTTCAAAATCTAATATTTGGTGAACTTTTTTGGTGTTTCACATAGACACATATCTATGTTCCCTACTGAGAATACTGGGCCCAGTTGAACGCACAGCACAAACTCTCCATCAGCTGCTAGTGATGGCTGCATACTAATTTAAGTAGCAATGCTGAACTCGTGTAGAGCTGGTGCTTAATGGTGATAAATAGTGTACAAACTTCTTTGCCTTGTATATATAGAAAGTGCAGTTCTGGTACAATAGCATGCCTTTACTGCTCTATTCATACGTCACCAATGGAATATCTAAAGATGAGTCGTTTCCTATCAGATTTGGCTTAATGAATTTTCCATAGTTGGAAGCCACTGCTTAATGTAGGATTTTATGCCATATATTGTTCTTGAAAAACAAGAGCCTTTTTGTTGGAAGCATTGAGCAAATGTGCATTATTCAGCGGCCCCTATTCATGACTTAAAATCATGTGATTCATATGCCGATGTTTGTTTTATTAGGTTAATTATTGTGTAGAATGTCTGGGATATCCTTTGTTTTTTGTTATTTTCCCAGCGCATGCTATCGTTTTTCTGAAGTGAATTTACTTTAAGCACGGTGTCGTGAAAGGTAAAGGTAAGTGTTCATTTTCTTTTGAGCAAAATTCATTTATAGCCACTCGGGCTAAATTTGTAATGTCCGATGGCCAAAAATTACAATATATATTTCATAGCCCAAAAATAATTCCAGCAGCTAGCACCGAAATTGACAGACAGCTGCCCACCGATATGGACAAACAGCGAATTTAACTATATCCTTTCTCTTTCCCCTGTTTTCTCATCAATTGAAGTAAGGAAAGTTTATAAGAAAAAAACATGTTTTTCTTCAACAAATTTTCTATTTTTTCCTAAAAAATTCAAATATCCCACAAAATAAGAATGATCAACAAGATGATCGGAGCAGAAGGGGGTGGAAGACGTAGTTTTATGTGAGGATTATAAAGATGTTTGCTTTATTGGTTAAAGGTAAAATCTTGCAGAAAAATATCTTGGAGTTTTATAAATTTTCTGGTGAAATTTTGAGGCTTGTTCTGATTTTCAGTGAAACAAGTAGCTGGGGAGTTCTCCTTTTCAGAAATTTGCTCTTTTCATTTGTTTGTTTAACTGTGAAGCATGGCAGAGGAAACGTATATCCATTTACATTATTTTTCATTTGCAAGAATTTTGAGTTTTAGTGTCAATAAATAGTACTCCCATCGAAAACATTGGAAGTATGAATTAAGGAGAATTACATCAATCACCAATGTTGTCAATTGGCAAATTTTGTGAGGGACCATACAATTATTTTCATTATTTTCTTGACAAACTATAATCTTTTTTTGCCTGTATGGTTTCATCAAATTAGAAAGAAGAGGAAATTTATGAAAAGAAGAATAAAATTCTTGTTATAACTTTTAAATTCAGATATGCGATTGGTCATTTGATTTTCCAATTATGTCTTGGTAAGTGGTAGTGTATAAGGCAGGAATGTGGTAGAAGGTATATACAAAATAGACTGTTACGATATAATTTTTTGTTATACAAAATAGACTATTACTGTATACTTTATATACAATAGACTATCACTATACAAAATATATACAAAAAATATATAAAAAATATGTTAAATAGACTGTCACTATGCAAAATATATAAATAGACTATAACTGTACAAAATATATACTAAATAGACTGTCACTATACAATTTATATACAATAGACCGTGACTATACAAAATAGATTGCCACTATACAAAAATATACTAAATAGACTGTCACTATACAATATATATATATAAAAAATAGATTGTCACTGTACAAAAAATATACAAAAGACATTTCAGACTATTAGATATAATATATTTGGGCCGGATGGACATTTCGTGTCAATAGAGAAAAACATGGGCTATCAAAATTTTGAGGGGCTATATAGGATCATTTTCTCTTTTCTTTTTTATTTCGCAAAATCACCGAAAAAAATGAAAAATAATCCTTCTGCAGAAACTTGAGAAATGTCTCAATAAGATCATTCTAGCCCCTCTCCCACCACAAAGAAAAGCTAAAGAAACAAATATTATTACGTAGAAAATCAGGAAAATATCAACAATATTTTGACTCTCAACCAATTTTTGGATCCTTTTACATTAATTAACAATCTTTGAAGTACAACCATCGAAGTACAATCTTTGAATTATTTGAAAAGATTATTTACTTATATTTAAAATTTACATAAAAGTGTTACTAATATTAAGCTGCTTAAAAAAAAACTGAATATTATTTGATTTTTCAAATGGAGTAATAATTACTCTATTACTTGTTTAGAGAGAGAAAAAGGTCTCTTTTATTTAGAGGAGAGACTATTCGCATTGCATGCATGAGGAGAACAAGTGGCACGTTCTTTTGAGCTCTATTACTTCAACCTCGGATGACCATTCAATAATGGCGAGAGTTGTGACACCCCCACTTCTCCATATTGTTTCATTCCCTCAAAGAACCAAAAAGGGAGCAGAACCCAAAAAAGCACCTGCACACTTGAAGGGATCAAGCCTCATTGTTTCTTCACTTTCTTTCTCCCTTTCTTCCTCCCAAAAAAACAAAACAAAACAAAACTTATAGTATATACATAATTTGGAGAAATATAGGGAGGGGAAAGAAGAAATGGATGAGATGATGAGGGGTTCAACAGTGGCATTGATCAAAAACTCAGTCCCCATCAACATATCAGCTACTACTACCACCACAATTGTGTCTAATTATGCTTCTAATTCTTCCTTTATTACAAATTATCCCCTGGTCTCTGCTCTTCTTGCTTTTGCTCTTGCACAATCCGCCAAGCTCGTCACTTCTTGGTACCCCTCCTCGCAGCACACTTTCTATTTATTTTCCTTTGCTTATTGATCCCATATGTATCATTGAAAATGAACCTGAATATAGCATAATGCGTGAACATTCTTGAATTAGGGTAGCCTATCTACATCAAGTGCGAACCCTTCCTAAGCTCTTGTGTGAACGCGGGATGCTTTGTGCATATCGATGTACATACTTGAAGGCATAGTTGATTGTTGATTGATTGATCCCATTCGTATAGGAAAATGAGACATGAATAGAGCTTAATGGATATAGAGATTCATGCAATCGTTTGGGATTTAGGCGTTATTGTTGTATATGTATCAACTTGCTAAGAATTTGTTTTGTTTTTATCCAAGAAAGTTTAATTTGTTGCCTTAAAACTTAAAAAGAAATTCTTTTATATTTGAATGAAAATTGATACAGATGCTTTATATAGCCAACCCCAACTAGATTAAGATAGAGGCGTACTAGTTGCTGTTTATTCAAGCAAGCTTGTGGTTAGGATTGAAAAGTATCTTTTGGTTTTCAATTCGTTTGGCAATATACCTGACACCATTTGTTTTGTTGTTTTAGACTTGAGCATTATTAATTCTGATCCAAAATATTAAGCTTAATGCTTGACATGCTTCTGGACATTAAGCAATGGTTTTTAAGATATTAATTAGTTTGAGGATTGGCATGCTCTAGGGCATCATGCGGTAGTGCTTCTTAAATCCAGTTCTTATTTGATCAAGTCCAATTCCTGCTCAAACATGTGGTATGGTGTAAAAGCAGGCTTATAAAGTTCAGGTGCCTTTCTCTGTTACAGATTAGATGAGAAATATGCCGAGTGGGTATGTATNGGGGGGGGGGGGGGAGAGGGTCAATGAAAGAATGATAGAGACGTCATATTACTTATAATTGGTGTATCATAGTGTATGGCGTTTCATTCTTTCTGTTCTCTGCACATAATGACAAAGAATTACATGGGGTAGTCGACAAGCAGACATCTGAAAAAGGATTATATCTATTAATCTGAGTATCTTACAGGTACAAGGAGAGACATTGGGATCTGAAGCAACTCGTTGGATCTGGAGGGATGCCATCATCTCATACATCAACTGTGACTGCTTTAGCAACGGCTGTTGGTTTGCAAGAGGGCTTTGGAGGATCGCTCTTTGCTACTGCATTAGTTTTAGCTTGTGTGGTATCATCTCTCTCTGAATTCTTTGCCATCCTCATTATGAAGTCACGTTGTAAAATGCATACACATTTCGGTGCATTTTAGAAAGATGCACTTTTCCTGTGACCTTGTACATGTCGCAATACATAGAATTCAAGTTATGTATTAGTCACTGAAAGCGTTGCTACTTTTTCTGTACGTATCGTGTCTGTACTCTCAGGTTGCAAGTGATCAACATACTCAGTTATGTATAAAATAGTGGCATGTAAGATGGGATTGACTTAGTGTAACCGGTAAAGTTGTTGTCATGTGACCAGGAGGTCACGGGTTTGAGCCGTGGAAACAACCTCTTGCAGAAATGCAAAGTAAGACAACATATAATAGAACCTTATGGTCTGGCCCTTCCCCGGACCCCGCGCATAGCAGGAGGTTAGTGCACCGGACTACCCTTTTTTAAGATGGGATTGACTTGTTCAGTTATAGTCAACATGTCTCATGGCACCTCAATATCTAGGATGAACTGCTCTATCCTAATCTATTATACACAACAAGACAAGGTTGAAACATTCTCTTATTTTCTGTAACTAAGTTCACTAGTTTGTGGAGTAGAATTCCAACTTCTCTTGTTTCTTAGTACTCAATTAGAAGGACATACTGCCAATGAAACTAGGTCAGAGAAACAAATGATTTTCTTCACTTGAGAAACAAAGTGACGCTTTTCGGGGGGAAAAGTAGACCTTAATGCATCTGTAGGATGTTCCGAAATTCAAGGTGTGCCTTTTCTCTCTGCATTGCAGCCTATGATAGGATAGTTATAGTCCAAAGATAAATTGGAAAGGTTTGGTAGTTCTCTAACCAAGTTAAGGCAAGCCACGTCCTACGTGAGCTCAACTTTATCTCTACTGAGGAGTAGAAATAAGACTCAATCAAATAAAATCATGAGATTATCGTCAAATTACCAGGGAATAATGAAGATACATAGAAACCCTTATAACTTAAAGCGAAATATGTCTGAATCTACTTCTAAGTTATAAGGGTTTCTATGTATCTTCATTATTCTCTGGTAATTTTAATTTTAACCTCATGATTTTATTTGGTTGAGTCTTATAACTTAAAGCGAAATATGTCTGAATCTACTTCTACTTCGAAGTCTAGATACCTAACATTTTTTCAGTCCGCATGCCCTTGGGAGACCAGGGGGATGGGGAGAGAGCTCTTGAAAATATAAAGAATGGAAAAAATTACAAGAAACATTATTAGATGTAGAGTTGAGAAATGAGTGATACTTTGGTGGAACATCTCTACTTTTGCAACTCAATATATGTTCCAAGACTTTCACTGCCTGTTTGGCGATTTATTAAATCCAGATATAGTTACGTTGGAGCAATATTGATCCAATTTTTTAATCCTAATATGGGAAAATTTGATATCCTGTTTCTTGGATCAGTATATCCTTAAAACCAGCCTTCTATAATATTTCAAAAGTAAGCATTTCATAGTTGGTTATTGATGACCAGGATTAACTAATGGTTCGATTCAATTTTGTTCCTGAACGCAAGAATTTTGTTAAGAAGAAACTAAACCTTGTTTATTTATCTACACAGGGAATGTAACATTGTTTCTGAAGATCTCGAAGACCTCTTTCCCTTCGAACTTAGACTTTCTGTTTGCATTCCTTTTTGTTTTAATGCATGAACACATTTATGGGTCTGACATAACTCTATATAAAGTACTTCCTCTACCTTACGTGATCTATTTCCATGACTTCATTAACCTAACTCTTTGGTCTTTGAACCCCTCTCGGTCTTTGTCTTGATGAGTAGCACATTCCTCCCTGATAATACATTGGTTTGATGCATCGCAATGATCAGAAAATGAGGCGTTGTTCTGATTATGTATTATGTTGTGTTCTGTGTTACGCAAAAGATCGCTCATGTGGTAATTTATTGTGGCAGGTGATGTACGATGCCACAGGGGTAAGATTGCAGGCTGGACGTCAAGCGGAGGTCTGAAGCTCATCTTGCTTTAGCTATGTGGATATCTGCATTTATTTGCAAGCAGTTGTTCCTGTGAATCAACATGCGTGCTTCCTCTTACGTGGCACCTTCTTGAGATTCCTTGGAAGGGCGACGTAAGGCTAAGCAAGTGATGACATTGCAGTTGCTCTCCGCCAACTGAGGCCCCCTCCGTACGCTAGACAAGATTGTTAGTGTTGTACGGGAAAACCAATGTCAAGAGCAATTGAGAGAACAGAAATGAGAATTGAAAGAAAGTTTGATTCCATTAATAAAAGCTATTACAGAAAGGCAAAGCTGTGCCGAGGGGGAGCGATACCAATACAGAGAATTGTTTGCTTGCCAGAAAGTTTTGAATGCTTGATCCCCCTAATAATGCTTAAAAAAAATAAACCAAAGTTACAAGATTTGACCTAAATAAGCTAGAGAATCATAATGGAAATACATGGAATAAAATTACTCTATATTTACAATGAAAATGACTTAGTTTTCTACAAGGTAGAAACAGGTCCGTTGTGAGCAACCTTGTCTTTGGCATCACGATCTGTGCGTGTGGCGCTGTTGGCAGCTGCCTGCGGCTGGGCGATGGCGAGGGATATCGGTGGGGCCGACAGAGGCACATGCGCACTTGTCACTTGGCGCAACCAAGACCATGGGGCTGTCCGTGGCGCTAGGCATTGGAAGGCTTGCCAGGACGCCCGGGGACGCGTCCAAGGGGTCATGGGGCATGGATGGAAAGCCGCCCATGACATTCTGCCCCACTTGAGTTGGCGACGTCCTCAACGCCTTACTTGCAAGATAATCTTCAATTAGGCTCTTGTAGGCTTTGAGGTTTGTTCCCCTCTCCCAAGTATTCTCCTCTGCATCACAACCCTGCCATTTCACCAAAAACTCTTGGTGATCCTTCCTTGAGGCGTGAATCACCCGATCATCAAGTATAGCTTCAGCACGCCTTTTACCGGTTGAATTGGTGCCTCGAATACTGGGTATTGTGAGTTTGCTTCGTGAAGGGTCTTCCGTGTCTTCCTGAAAAGGTTTCAGAAGGCTGACATGGAAGACGTGATGGATTTTCCACCAAGCTGGGGTATCCACCCGGTATGCAACTTTCCCAATGCGCTTTTCAATGGACAAGGGTCCAACGTATTTTTCCAATAGGTGAGGGTCGTGGACCCCTATAAACAAGTACCGCTTTGGAATTTTGACCATCACTTTGTCTCCTACTTAGTATTCAACAAAGCGACGATTTTGATGGGCATGCCTCTTAATCCGCTTTTGGGCTTTGACCAGATATCTCCAAATTTTGCTTCCATTATTTTGAGAAGCTAGCAGCTCGAGGAGATTTTGACATGTTTGGTACATTCATAGTGTGTGGGAGTAGCGGTTGCTGCTCGGTAACAATTTTAAAAGCGCTTTTGTTTGTACTAGAGCTATTTTGGGAATTGAAACACAGTTGAGCAGCATCCAGAAGCTTTACCCAATTCTTCTGCGATCCTGTTACAAAGTGGCGGAGATATTCCTCCAACATACCATTGAACCGCTCCGTCTAACCATCAGATTGCGGATGAAAACTGGAGTTGTGACTCAATTTTGACCCGAGGCACTTAAAGAGTTGGGTCCAAAAGTTGCTAGTGAAGCGTGCACGATCACTAATGATGTCTTTGGGCAGACCCCAATATTTGACGACATGAGAGAAAAAAAGTTAAGTTGTATCTTCTGCTGATATATATTGTGGGGCTACAATAAAGGTTGCATACTTGGAAAATCGATCCATCACAAGCAAGATAGTTGTGAGATTTCCGACCTTGGGCAATCCAGTGATGAAATCCAGGGAAACACTTTCCCAAGGTCTCTTTGGGACAGCAAGTGGTTCCAAGAGTCCCCCTTGTGTCAAGCGGTCTAACTTATCCTTCTGGCATACTAGACAAGTCCTCACATACTGAGCAAGATCATCGGCCATTTGAGGCTAATAATATGCACGACAAAGTAATGCCATGGTGCGTTCTTTATCGGGATGGCCGGCCCACGAAGTATCGTGACATTCCGCCAGAAGAGTCCTTCGCAGATCTTCTCATTTAGGAACATAAAGTCAATTTCCTTTCACTTTCAGGAAACCATTTTCCATGTAGAACTGGCGAGTCTTGACCTGTCCTACTAGATCAACCAAATACTGAGCAGCAGGATCCTTGATGAGTAGATCTTGTATCTGGTCTATTATGGTGGTGGCTACTTCGCTCCCCCTTAGGGTGGCAAGTAGGCACACCGATGCTAGGTCAGCTCTTTGACTGAGTACATCAGCAACATGATTAGTCTTCCCACTTCGGTACTCCAGGTTGAAGTGAAATTCCGCTAGGATTTCCTGCTACCTGGCCTGTCGACCATTTAGTTTCGGCTCGATCATGAAATGACTAACACTTGTGTTGTCTGTCTTGACCACGCACGGGGTTCCCAGCAGATAGTGCCTCCAAAGGCGTAAGCAATGAACAACAACCATTAATTCTTTCTCGTGGGTGGCATAGTACCTCTCTGCATCCTTCAGCTTCCGACTCTCGTACGCTACGGGATGCCCTACAATAAGACTCCGCCAAGAGCATAGCCGGAAGCATCCGTTTGTATCTCTAATGTCTTGGCCAAATCAGGGAGGTCCAAGATGGGGCTACTAGACATAGCCGCTTTTAATGCATTGAAGTCATCCGCTGGCCTAGTCCGCAATCCCAAGGCGTGACCTTCTTGTGGAGTTCTGTCAATGGCACCGCGATGAGGGAGTAATTTTTCACAAATCGCCGATAGAAATTGAATAGGCCAAGGAACGTCCTCAAGGCATGGATATACTTGGGCGGCGGCCAATCTGTGATAGCTTGAATCTTTTGTTGGTCCATTTTGATCCGCCCTTCCTCAATGACATGTCCGAGGAAGTCAATCCATTTTTGAGCAAAGGAGCACTTGGATAGCTTCGCATATAATTCGTGCTCCCGCAACCAGGCTAGGACCTTCCGCAAGTGCTCCAGGTATTCTTCCAGTGTTTGGCTATAAACCACAATGTCATCCAAATAGACCATCACAAATTCGTCAATGTACTCTCGGAAGACTTGGTTCATCAGGGTGCAAAATGTGGCTGGAGCGTTAGCCAAGCCGAATGGCATAACCAGGAAGTCGAACGACCCATATCTAGTCACACATGTCGTCTTGTGTTCATTACCCTCTGCAATCCGAACTTGCCAATACCCTGTCTTCAGGTCTATTTTTGTGAACACCGTCACACCACCCAGTCTATCGAACAAGTCTTCCATGAGTGGAATAGGGTACTTGTTCTTCACAGTGATTTTGTTTAGAGCCTGATAAACCACACAGAGCCGTAGACTACCTTCATGTTTCTTTTGGAATAACACAGGGGACCCATATGGGGACTTGGAGGGAACAATGATCCCTGTGTCTAGCATCTCCGTCAACTGTCTCCGAAGCTCGGTGAGTTCGGGTTGTGACATTCTATAAGGCGCCCGGGTGGGTGTCTTTGCACCCGACACCAACTCAATCTCATGGCCCATAGTGCGCCTAGGCGGGAGTCGCTTTGGCATATCCTGTGGCATGACGTCTTCAAACTCCAGTAGTAGCTCCTTTATGGGTGTAGGAATGGGATCCGAGGAGCGTTCTACATCTTCAATGCATAGGGTATCCAGGAACGCAGGTTCATGTCTTTTGACTCCCTTCTTCAACTGCAAGGCCGAGATGTTCTCAGCGGCCATCTTAATGGGCACGCACGGGATAATGCAGGGCTTGGCTCCGTTGTCTCCCATCATCAGAAGCATGTCTGCATATGATACGGGCATGGTGTTGGTTTGCCTTAAGAATTTCAACCCAACTATCAACTCGAAGTCATCTATGATCACCATGCGCAAGTTGAATTTTCCTTCATAAGGACCCAGCTTCACTGGTACTTCTTTGGCTATTCCACCCACTGGTTGAGGAGGTGAGTTGATAGCCTTGGAATGACCTCTGCCCTTTCCTACAACTATGCCAAGGCGCTCCACCTGAGTTGAGGCCAAGTAGTTGTGGGTAGCCCCCGTTCTATCATCGCCCGAATGGGCTTGCCATTTAACTTCAGTTTAGCGAACATTAAGGTCCTCTCTTGTTTAAGAAGAGTCCTCTCATCCATCTTCTTTTTCCCTTTCTTAGTGATTGGTCCGGGGTCCTTCTTCTTACAGATACCAGCACTGGTTCCCACTAATACCTCAAAAATAGAGCCAACAATTGCATTGAAGGCACCTACTGGTTCGGTCATGCTCCGCATCATCTGCTTCATCATCCGTCCCATCATCAAAAGTTTGATGGGCGTTCATTTGTTCATGTGGGCATTAATTATTCCAATGTGGCCCGCTGCAATGACGACATCCTGAAGGGGGATTTCTCCCCCGATCATTGTTTTTTGACGCAACACGATTACTGCCTGAGGAAGGAGCCTCAGATTTGGTTGCACTCCGATCTCCCCCACTTCTGCTAGGGCCACCATTGCTAGGGTGGTCCCCTTTATATCCCGCTCGGAAATGCGGTTGGGGCCTATCCTTCCGAGTTTCCACTTGATAGTCCCCAAGGCATTCTGCTGCTTGGATCGCCTTGGGTAGGGAATCTACCCTTTGTCTTTACAGCTCCATACTTGCATAAGGTTTTAAACCTTCCAGGAATGTGAAGAGTTTGTTTTTGTCCCCCATGTCTCGTATGTTCAGCATGAGCATGGAGAATTCTCGCACGTAATCCCGCACTGATTTGGTCTGGCAGAGCTCCCATAGTTTCTCCTCGCATTGTACTCAACTTTTTCGGGGAAGAACTGCAGGCATATGGCTGCCTTCAGTTCATCCCATGTCTCCAAAGCATCTTCACCGGCCCTGATGGCTTCGTATTTCACCCGCCACCAGAGTTTAGCATCACCCTGAAGATACATGGCAACAATTACTAACTTCTTAGCTTCTTCTAGGCCTCCCACGGCATCGAAGTACTACTCGATGTCGAAGATGAATTTTTCCACTTCTTTAGCATTCCGAGCTCCACTATATGGCTTTGGCTCAGGAATTTCAGTTTTTGTTCCACGGGGGCGAGGTTCACAACACCCCTATTTGGTTTCCCCCTCCTCAAAGCAAGCCTCATAAAGCAACATTGACAACATTGCTGGCCTGTCAAGTTGTCTATAGTTTGTTGCATGACAGTCACCCCGTCTGCCTCTTGTGCCCTGTAGGCTAAATCCTCGGCACGCTTATGTTGGAGGCCCTCAAATTTACCAAAAATTTTGTCAGCCTGTATGGCTGCCGTTTGCCGGCCTCCTTCAGAGTCGCGAATGATGTTTTCTATGTCAACTTCGGCCTGGAGCATTCTGCGGTCCAGATCGTCCAACCTTTGCACTAGGCTGGTTCTTAGTTCAGGCACCGTATCTACGATGGGTCGTAATACGTCAACCGTCTCTTCAAGGGCCGCAATGCAGTCCCTATGATTCACCATGGTCAGAAATGGTGGTAACGGCAATGCGTTCCTTTGTCCAATGTGGAGCCTAGGCTCTGATACCAACTGTTATGCGACGCCTTCCTGAGATTCCTTGGAAGGGCGACGTAAGACTAAGCAACTGATATCAGTGCAGTTGTTGTCCGCCAACTGAGGTCCCCTCCATACGCTAGACGAGATTGTCAGTGCCGTACGGGAAAACCAATGTCAAGAGCAATTGAGAGAACATAAATGAGAATTGAAAGAAAGCTTGATTGCATTAATGAAAGCTACTACAGAAAGGCAACACGGTGTCGAGGGGAAGAGACACCAGTATAGAGAATTGTTTGCTTGCTAGAAAGTTTTGAATGCTTGATTCCCCCTAATAATACTTAAAAAAAATAAACTAAAGTTACAAGACTTGACCTAAATAAGCTAGAAAATCATAATGGAAATGGAATAAAGCTACTCTATATTTATAATGAAAAGGACTTAATTTTCTACAAGGTAGAAACAGGTCCGTTGTCAGCAACCTTGTCTTTGGCATCACGATCTGTGCGCGTGGCGTTGTCTGCGCGTGCGGAGCTATTGGCAGCTGCCTGCGGCTGGGCGCTGGCGAGGGATATCGGTGGGGCGACAGAGGCACATGCGCGCTTGTCACTTGGCGCAGCCAAGACCACGGGGCCGTCCGTGGTGCTAGGCGTTGGGAGGTTTTCCAGGACGCCACGGGGCGCGTCCAAGGGGTCATGGGGCATGGATGGAAAGCTGCCCACGACATTGCATTCGTCTAAAGAAATTATAACATTTGTATAGAATAGCATACTTGTAGTTGCAACAGGTTTCATAAACATATTCTGAAATTCATTTGAAATCCTTGGGTTGTTCTTTTTCAGGTTCTGAATCAAATTGTGTGTGAACTTCCTGCTGGACATCCTCTTGCAGATAGCATGCCGCTACATGAACTCCTTGGTCACACTCCTCCTCAGGTTTCTCTTCAATTTATTATAAAAAAATTGTACAACTTGGGTTTAAATCCTAGCTCACAAAAAAGCTTCCTAAAATTAATTTCACCTGATTTGGCCATGTTCAGAAGCTTTCTGTTTATGTAGTACTAGCGTGTGTGTTTCTATTTTTTCCAGTATCTTCCTCACAGTAGAGATCACGGTTCGTTTGGTATGACCGGAGGAAAATATTTTACATGTGAAAGTCACTTTCTGGTGTTTGATTACTAGTAGGAAAAGATTTTCCTATCAACAGGGGAAAATAACTTCCCTTTCTTACTTGCGATTGTATTTAACTTTAACTTCAAATTGCTTGCTTCAATTAACACTTAGACATTATTATTAATCATTAGTACTCAAAAATTTCATCAGTTCACATTCCAGTTTGCTAATGTTATTATTAATCTAAAATATATTTTTAAGAAAAAGATAAAACATATTTTAGGAAAATATTTTTCATGGAAAACTACTTTCATCATACCAAAGACACTTGTCTTTGACCTTTTCTTGATACACATGATTGTCAATAATTCAACATTTTATCTTTTAACAGTTCTCATTCTCAAAGTACACCAAACCTAATGTTGCCGACTCTGCACAGAATAATTTTTTTAAGGTCTCTAAAGAGTGAAGTTATACACAAATACATATTAGAGTACTCCTATGTTTTTTAGTTCCCTTGAGTGATATGATGAACTGTTTTAAAACCTCAAAAGAATGAATTTTACTGAAAACTATGCTGCATCGCGGATGCAGGTTGTTGCCGGTGGATTCTTGGGGTTGGTCACAGCAACGATCATTCGGTTGATCACGGGCTCTGGATATCGAGCATGACATTAGAGAAGCTGTTGCATACTGCTGTTGCAGCAACTGAAATAGATAGTTATGTGACCAAAATCTCGCAGATAGTTTTACTCTACCTCTGAATTGTCCTACATGATGTTTTTTGCAGTGGAATGTATTTTCAGGTACATCATTGCCCCTGCACAGTTGATCACGCTCAACTATATCTATTAAAAGACTAAGCGGACGTTGCAAATATAATCCGGGTATTTTGCCCAGAATCGAATCCCACAGGGAATTAACGTATCAAATGTCGTCTTTAGATTACTAGATTCTCAATAGTCAACTTTCTCAAACGTTGTGTATATCACTTGTGTTGTTTCTACTACTACAGCTGGACAGAAATAATAAACTTAAGATTAACTAACAATAAGATGTAAACAATTGATTAAAGGTCTAAGGTTATGGTTTCTCCCGTTGGTGAACTTCCTTCTTGTATACTTTCTATAGTTTTGATTTAGTTGTCTTTATCAATCATGAACACTCCAGCTGCCATAAATATCTCTCAAGTAATTATGATAATTTACTAGACGCACTCTCTCAAGTTACGCTAGCTAGATTGCATTACAGTTCACTTTAGATTGCACCCGATGTATCGTTATCTCTAATCCAACCTCTAAACCCTCGGTTATGACTCTCGCCTATACTCCGAGAGTGATGTTGTTCAAACAACTACTTAAATATGCACTCTCTCTCAAGTAGATACATAATAATAAGGCACAACTAATTGAGGGTCCTTCAATCAATTACAACAAGAACGTAGTTGAACAAATAGAGATTAACAACCAACCAAAACTATATTAATATCACAATAAAGTCATCCCCCAACGATTTCCTGTCACGACCCTGATTTACCCTCCGAAAGGTATCGTGATGACACCTAGTCTCTATGACTAGGTAAGCCTAGAAATTTGCGAAAAACAACAGAATCAATAAAAATAAAGACAGAAAAGATATCTACTAGATATAACGTAGCTGCTCAGTATATAGAGTTATTTTACTTCCCAAAACCCGGAATGTCACCAACATCACAAGCTAAAATTTATGGTTCGATATACAAAACTGGAAAGGAAAGTGTAGTCTCATATACAAACTATAACTATGCTAAGATAGGAGGGGGACTCAGAAGCTCTGCGGACGCTGCAGAAATACCTCAAAGTCTCCCAAAGATCTGCTACTCTACTGACTCCAGAATGGTGCGTTGGTACCTGGATCTGCACATGAGAAAAACATGCGCAGAAGGGCGTGAGTACTCCACATTCGGTACCCAGTAAGTGCCAAGCCTAACCCCAGTCAAGTAGTGACGAGGTCAGGTTGCGGCTCTACTGAGTTTGCAAAAATAAACAGATATAATTAACAATTAAGTAAAACAACAATAATTAACAGGAAGTAAAGTGAACCGGAAAGAACGAAGTAATAAATCTTAGTTCCGTATAGCATACAAATCAGTAGATAGTCGTACAATGCAATACAGGGGAAAGTCTCAAGTCTCGGCCCGCAGTCCCGATGTAAATATGCAATGCAAGGAAAGTCTCAGGTCATAGCCCGCAGTCCCAATGTAAATATGCAATGCAATGCAAGGGAAAGTCTCAGGTCATAGCCCGCAGTCCCAATGCAGGGAAAGTCTCAGGTCATAGCCCGCAATCCCAATGTAAATATGCAATACAATGCTAGGGAAAGTCTCAGGTCATAGCCCGCAGTCCCAATGTAAATATGTAATGCGATGTATATCGGATATAGTGTAATTCAAAAGTTTTGGGAAAACAATTGGCAAATATAGAGGAAGGTACTTAACCCTATTTCAAATAATAGTAACGAGTGGAAAATCAGGTAAAATCATTGGACTTGATAAAATCTTAAGTCGCTACTCAGTTAAACCAATAACAGAAATAATAGGATTGAAGATGAAGTATTTCATAAAAGGAAACAATAGAATTAGTGAGAATATCCCGTGCACGTACTCGTCACCTCACGTACACGGGGTTTTTATGTCAAGAATCAGTTATAAATGCCTAAGGGAATTTCCCCAACACAGAGTTAGGGAAGCCACTTACCAAGAGTGTGCTAATCAGTCAATAATCACGCTCTTGCCACGAGTATCCAACTCCGGGTGGCCCAAATCTATTCAATTCGATTGCATAATGTGAATATCATTTCATGAAATCTAAATAACTAATTAATTCGAATCTAATACGCGAAATTAGGAATTTTGACCAAAATGTCCCTCGGCCCCACTTCTCGGAATCAGGTAAAATTTATATTTTCCAGACACCCATTCACGCACGAACTCACTTGACAAGAATCATCGAAATCCGATGTCAAAAACCCCCTAAATTGGGGAAAATTTCATCAAGTTCCCATGGTTTTCCCCCCATTTTTGTTAATTAAACTAAAGAAAACAACGGGGATTAATGGCCTAACAATGAATTAGGATTAGAAAACGTTGCCTACGATACTTCTCTTCAAAACCCACTGAAAATCGCCAATTCCCAAGCTCTCAAACGATTTTAGACTTATGAAATTCGAACCCTCAGATTTTTGGAATAAACACACAGGGATATCTCACCTGCGGTCCCGATCACCGCACCTACGGTACAACACCTGCAGAAAAAGCATCGCAGGTGCGGAATTCACTTAAGTCCACTGGGGCCGCACCTGCGGTCATTTGGTCGCGCCTGCGGTTCCGCACCTGCGAAACCCAGGTCACACCTGCGACCACTGGTCAACCCGCTCACCATCGCACCTCCGACCAGCCCTATCGTGCTTGCGTGTCCGCACCTGCGGGAAAACCTTCGCAGGTGCGAAACACCAGAAGAAAGCCTGGTTCAGCAATTTGATAAGTTCCAAATTCTCTCGTTAAGCATCCGAAACAACCCCGAGGCCCCCCCAGGACCTCAACCAAAATCACCAACCGACCCCAATACCTTATTCGAACTAGGCCGAGCCTTAAAAACACGTCTCATAACATCAAAAACATCGATTATGCATAGATTCAAGCCTAGGAACTTAGAAAAATTCTAGAATTCACATCTGACGCCGAAACACGTCTAAACTCATCCAAATGACCTCAAATTTTGCACACAGGTCATAAACGACATTGCGGACCTGCTGTCTCTTCGGAAATCCATTCCGAGTCCGATATCAAAATCTCACCTATCGGCCGAATTCGCTGAATTTCTAACTTTCGCCAATTCAAGCCTAAATCCACAACCGACCTCGAAAAGACATTCCGAGTACGCTCCTAACCACGAAATCACCCAACGGAGCTAACGGAGTCGACGAAAATCCCATTCCGGATCCGTCTTCACACAGCTCTAGCTACAGCCAGATTTCTAAAGCTAAGATCCATATTTATGGACTATGTGTCCAAAATCACCCCGAATTTCCTCACTTAACGTACCGACAGGTTCCAATAACGTAAATAGACATGGGAGAAATGGTAAATAGGGGATCGAGGCGTAAATTATTAAAACGACCGACCGAGTCGTTACATCCTCCCCCTCTTAAGAAAATCGTTCGTCCTCGAACGAGCATAGAAACATACCTGGAGCTGGGAAAAGATGAGGGTACTAACTCCGCATATCCTGCTCGGTCTCCCAAGTCGCCTCCTCGAATGGCTGACCCCTCCACTGAACCTTTACTGACGCAATATCCTTTGAACTGAGCTTTCTGACCTGCCTGTCCAATATAGCCACAGGATCCTCAACATATGATAGATCCTTGTCCAATTGGACTGATCTGAAATCCAAGACATGAGTCGGGTCACCGTGATACTTTTGGATCATGGAGACGTGGAACAACGGATGAACCCTTACTAGGCTGGGAGGCAGGGATAACTCATAAGCAACACACGTAGCAACACCTCAAAAGGGCCAATAAATCTCGGACTCAACTTGCCTTTCTTCCCGAACCTTATGACGCCCTTCATAGGCAATACCCAAAGCAAAACCCGATCACCAGCCATAAATGCCAAATCCCGAACCTTCCGATCCGCATAGCTCTTCTGCCTGGACTGAGCTGTGAGAAGTCTCTCCTAAATCACCTTCACCTTGTCCAGGGCATTCTGAACCAAGCCTGTAACCAACAATCGGGCCTCGTCCGGCTCAAACCATCCCACGGGAGACCTGCACCGCCTACCATACAATGCCTCATATGGCTCAATCTGAATGTTGGACTGGAAGCTGTTGTTGTAAGAAAACTCTGCCAGAGGCAAGAATCGATCCCATGACCCTCCAAAATCCATCACATCGGCACGGAGCATATCCTCGAGGATCTGAATCGTGCGCTCAGACTGCCCGTTTGTCTGAGGGTGAAAAGCTGTGCTCAACTCTACCTTGGTGCCTAACTCCTGCTGAACGGCTCTCCAGAATCGTGAATTGAACTGTGTACCTTTGTCTGAAATGATAGATACTGGAATACTGTGGAGGCGAACAATCTCTCTGATATAAATCTCAGCCAACCTCTCCGATGAATATGTAGTCAGTACCGGAATGAAATGGGCTGATTTGGTCAGCCGATCCACAATCACCCAAATAGCATCATGCTTCCTCAAAGTACGAGGAAGTCCAACCACAAAGTCCATGGTGATCCGCTCCCACTTCCACTCTGGAAGATAAATCTGCTGAAGTAACCCTCCCGGTCTCTGATGCTCACATTTGACCTGCTGACAGTTGAGATACTTGGCTACAAACTCTTCTATATCCTTCTTCATCCTTCACCACCAATAGTGCTATCTCAGATCCTGGTACATCTTCGTGGTACCTGGATGGATGGAATACCGCGAACTATGGGCATCCTCAAGAATCAACTCCCGAAGCCCATCTACGTTGGGCACACAGATACGGCCCTGCATCCTCATCACCCCATCCTCTCCTATAGTCACATCTCTGGAATCACCCCGCCAGACTCTATCCTGAAGAACCAAAAGGTGGGGATCATCATACTGGCGCTCTCTGATACGGTCATGAAGGGAAGATTGAGCCACCACACAAGCTAATACCCGGCAAGGCTCAGAAAGATCCAATCTCACGAAATGACTGGCTAAGGACTGAACATTTAGAGGCCTCTCAACTGCATGAAAGTATGTCAAACACCCAATCTCTTCGCCCGGCGACTCAAGGCGTCGGCCACCACATTGGCCTTCCCCGTGTGGTATAATATAGTGATGTCATAGTCCTTTAGCAACTCTAACCACCTACGCTGGCGCAAATTTATATCCTTCTTCCTGAATATGTGCTGCAAACTCCGGTGATCCGTGAATATCTCACAGGGAACACCATATAAATAATGACGCCATATCTTCAGGGCGTGAACAATCGCTGCCAACTCGAGATCATGAACATGGTAGTTCTTCTCATGGACCTTCAAATGCCTGGACGCGTAGGCAATCACCCTACCGTCCTGCATCAACACCGCTCCCAAGCCAATCCTCGAAGCATCATAATAAACTGTATAAGATCTGAAACCGGTAGGCAAAACCAACACAAGAGCTGTAGTCAGGGCTGTTTTGAGCTTCTGAAAGCTCTCCTCACACTCCTCAGTCCACATAAAAGGTGCACCCTTCTGGGTCAATCTAGTCATGGGTGCTGAAATGGAGGAAAACCCCTCCACAAAATGGCGATAATACCCAGCCAACCCGAGGAAACTGCGGATCTCAGTAGCTGAAGACGGTTTGGGCCAACTCTGCACTGCCTCCACCTTCTTTCGGATCTACCTTGATCCCATCCGAAGACACCACATGGCCTAAGAATGCCATAGAATCAAGCCAAAATTCACACTTAAAAAACTTGGCATACAACTTCTTCTCCCTCAATGTCTGAAGCACGGTCCTCAAGTGCTGCTCATGGTCCTCCCGGGACCTAGAATATACCAGAATGTCATCAATGAACACAATGACGAAAGTATCAAGATAAGGCCGAAATATGATTTGCATCAGGTGCATGAAGGCTGCTGGGGCGTTGGTCAGCCCGAATGACATAACAAGGAACTCATAGTGGCCATATCTGGTCCTGAAGGCAGTCTTCGGGATATCCGGTTTCCGAATCTTCAGCTGATGATGACCCAAACGTAGATC
The DNA here is from genome assembly GCA_005239505.1 of Nicotiana paniculata. Taxonomy (NCBI): domain Eukaryota; kingdom Viridiplantae; phylum Streptophyta; class Magnoliopsida; order Solanales; family Solanaceae; genus Nicotiana; species Nicotiana paniculata. The sequence continues at coordinate 180,680 of ML321710.1, read as the reverse complement.
AATCTTGGAGAACACTCTAGCACCCTGTAACTGGTCAAATAGATCATCAATGCGAGGCAATGGGTACCTGTTCTTCACTGTCACCTTATTCAGCTGCCTGTAGTCAACACATACGCATCGAGCCATCATTTTTCTTCACAAATAATACCGGAGCGCCCCAAGGTGATACATTGGGCCTGATGAATCCCTTCTCAAGCAACTCCTACAACTGCTCCTTCAACTCCTTCAACTCACGAGGAGCCATGCGATAAGGAGGAATGGAAATGGGTTGAGTGCTCGACAATAAGTCAATGCCGAAATCAATGTCTCTATTAGGTGGCATACCCGGAAGATCAGCTGGAAATACATCAGAATAGTCTCTGAAAACTGGAATTGACTCCACTGTAGGGGTCTCAGTACTAACATCTCTCACATAAGCCAAATATGCATCACACCCCTTCCCAACCTTCCGATGAGACTTAAGAAAAGAAATGACTCGGCGGGGAGTATACTCCAAGGAACCTCTCCACTCTAACCTCGGAGATCCCGGCATAGCCAGCGTCACGGTCTTGGCGTGACAATCAATAATAGCATAATAGGGAGACAGCCAGTCCATACCCAATATAACATCGAAATCTACCATACTGAGTAGTAGCAAATCAGCTCTGGTCTCAAAACCACTGATAGTAATCAAACATGACCGATATACACGGTCCACAACAAGAGAATCTCCCACCGGAGTAGAAACATAAACAGGGGAACTCAAAGAGTCCCGGGCTATCCCCAGATGTGAAGCAAAATAGGAAGACACATATGAATATGTAGATCCTGGGTCAAATAATACCGATGCATCCCTATGACAAACGGGAACAATACATGTAATGACTGAATCTGAAGCATTGGCCTCAGACCGGGTCGGAAGAGCATAGTACTTGGCTTGGCCTCCTCCTCTAGGGCAACCTCGACCTCCCCGACCTCCACCTCGAGCTGTCTGAGGTGGTGGGGTAGCAGCTGGGGCTGGAGGACCTGGAGGAAGGCGTGGAGCCTGATAAATCTGAGGGGGTGCACCCTGATAAGTCTGAGGTGGTGCGCCCCTCCTCGCTCTGGGGCAATCCTTGATCATATGCCGAGGGTCACCACACCCAAAACAACCCCTCTGAGGATGCAATGGTTGTTGCTGACTCTGAACTGGCCTGCTGGACTGGCCAGTGATAGCACCTCGAGCTGGAGGCACCTGAAATATCAGTGGTGCATAATAAGGCTCCTGAGGTCTAGGAGGAGATGGAATACCGCTGGCTGCTGGAAGAACTGAATGAATGGGGCGGCTCACAAAATCCCTACCATGGTGTGCTGCAGGTGCACGAACTCCTGAAAAATGACCCGTCTCTCGAGACCTCTTGGCCTCCCTCTCCTCTCTGTCCCGGGCCAACATACTCTCAATCCTCCTAGCAATGCTCACGGCCTGCTGGTAAGTAATATCCGTCTCCAACTCTCTGGCCACGCTAGTGCGAATGCTGGGATGGAGCCCCTCAATAAAATGGCAGACTCTCTCTCTGACCATAGAAACCAAAGCTGGTGCATGTCGTGCCAAGTCACTGAACCTCGGTACACCAAAATCGGTACCTAGTAAGTATCAAGACTAACCTCGGTGGAGTAGTGACGAGGTACAGTCAAGACATTCACTAGCAGAAGGCTACTGGGCATTTTGGACTGTCACTCTTTCTTCTTACTCTAGATGGTGTGGTAGAGCTCACTTGTAAGAATTCAAACTCCTAAATTTGATTTTATTCATAATACAACAATACCTATATCCAGAAAGATAGTTGGTAAGAGATATAGTTATGGAAGAGTTGTGTTAGAGGAACTCAATTTTTGCATCATGCTTATGATGGATAAATATGAGGTATTCAGCAGATCATGTGTGTACTAAGATATTTAAGCTTCTTGATGAGGATTCCTAAGGCAAGAATGTCTATCCACTCTTACAGTAAAAATAATAAGAGAATCGGAAGGTAGAGACAAGTTTCAGCAAGCAAAAGAAGCAAGGTGAGAAGGGTACGAGGTACACAGTTAATGAAGATTATTTGTATTTAAAATTCCTGTAGAAAAATATAAGCATTTTGAGTTACCTTCAATAATAACAGATGTATGTAAAACTGGCCACACCGATCTCAGTTATGCCCCATGGGAAATAACAGATATGGTTTAAGAGAATAACGAGATATCAGGCCCGGTTGGGGTTAGAGTAACCCAAAATGATGGATGGATTTTTGTGTTAGTTGACATTTCCGAAGGATATTGTAAATGTGCTAATAGATCTCCTTGTGAGATACCCAAATGGTGCACTCTAAAATATTACATCTAGATATGAGTACTACAAAGATAGGCACTGGAAGCCTGGAAGGGATATATATTATCTTAGTATGGCTCCCGTCCTTAGTAAAGAAAGAATGATAGGTAACCCGAAGAGCCAACAAATGAAGCAAGGGGAGCTAAAAGCATAAGAATGTCTTGTTAAAGTTTTCAGAATAAAGTGATAGACAGAAATATTAGCAGGGAAATAAGAAGAGAGATAATGAAGCATTATGATTAAGATGTGATGCATATGACAATGATAGAAAAAAATTACAGTATTACAGAGTCTATAGTCAAGGGAAGGAAAAGATGAGAGGTGACAGGCCTTGAGACAACAAAAGAGTATAGGCCACAAAGTGATACCCTCATTTCGAGAAATAAGTTCGTGACTCCAACGCAACTACCAGAAGGAAAAGTTAGACCCCGGAATAATAAAAATCGGTATGGGCTGGTGAACAAGATAAACTAAACATGAATTAGAGACTGGGTGATTTGATAATGGTCGGCATCATGAGAATTCAGATTGCATTCCGGTGATAATGGAATGGACAACAAAAGAAGATTCATGAGAAATTCAGAGAATGGTCATTCACGAAGACGCTCCCCTAAAGCAAGCAATATGAGCAATGTTAAGCTTAAGGGACTATGTCTGCCAGTTACACTATCACCCTCGTGAGTAAGGAATTCTGTTATCCTTGGTACAGAAGGATTACCGCAAGGCGAGTAAGGGTCATCGATAATGTGAAAAGATTCCAAGGATGAAGAGGTAAAACATTTATAAGAAGATCGTCGTAGCGCTAAATCTTAGTACTCCCCTAAAGGGGGGGAATATGGAGGGATGTGACATTAAGTCATAATTAAGTGGTTCTAGTAACTATGGAATGGTAAATGAGGAATGTGATAAAAATGAGAAAGGGATGAGGTTGCACTTATTCAAATCCTACAGATATGCTATGATTCCATAACATTATGCAAACACGATGTCAAGGAAAGGAAGTAAGGGTTCCATGCCCGGGATGTTATTGATAAATAAGGAGCCAGTGCGAGAGGTAAGTTAAGACAAGGAAATAATCCAAGAAAGATTACGCAGAATATTGATATGGCCAACGATTAGTTAGTAGTTAATTTAGGAAGCCTAGTTATGGCTAGACAAGAGGATACAAACAAATCAACAGAGTGTACAAGATAAACATAGGAACCCCAACATGGGGAATTCAGTCTCGCATATATGACATCTTGACCCTTGAGAAATATTCAGATAGGAGTTGGGATAGTTAAAGGTACTGTATGAGTATTACGGGAATAAAAGAGAGTGCTACTGGGAAGACAGTCAAAATACCAGTTCTGACACCAACACTACAAGCACAAGGGCATGGAAGTAAGTAACTACGGATAATTATAGGCAAGGAAGGACATCAAAAGGTTCGTCGAATATATAATGTAATAAGCTTGTAGCTTTACAAAAGTCAGAGGGTCTTCCCTAAGTACAACAACGAAAGACTAGTTGAGGAAATGAGGAAAAAGGCTTCAACCTAAGAACAATGACTTAAAGAGGAAATGGTCTTGTAACAACAGTCTCACAACAACACTGCATGCACCCCATAAGAAAGTTGCACCTATCGTGGCCAATATGTGTGGGCACTAAGATAAACCAAGCATTCGTGCAACAAGTGGCAGAACGACCAGGAAAACCAATTGCTTGCATTTAAAGAAAGTTGGGAAGGAATGAAAGGAATTATCCCATCAATGATCCAGAAATAATTACATTATGAAGCACCTAAGATTTTGGGGTATTATGCAGCATATATGTTGACAGTCATACGGCCATAGAAAACTCCGGTATAAGTTAAAAGAAATATTTGAGTCCAGGTCATAGACAAGGGATTGAATTGTAAAAGATTGTATCCTAGATATTCCATAGCATCCCTGAAAGGCTAGAGAAATACCATGAGCCGCAGATCGGGAGATAGCTTACGCCTACATAAAGGCTGATCAGAAGGAAGAGGAAACTAAAAAGTTACATCAGCAAAGTAAATCAGGAGTCTGATTATTGGACCCAGAAAATTATAGAAATCGTGATTGAGGAAATTGCAGAATCACTCTTGATATCAGAGGTACAAGAGAGATAGTACATTAGCCATATTTTATAACCGCTCTACAATATAGCCAGTAACAAAAGTACCAACCTTATAAGAAGTCAGTATGAAGCTCTCACCGAATTATGTATACATCAGAGGTGCAAGTATTATAATAAAGCTTCAAGTTATGGATGTGAATTATACCTATGTGGAAGGAAGGTCATGAAAGAGATACAAAACGTGATGCAAGATTTTAAGGTAAGTAAGTTAAAGGTGAAAAATATACGCGATAGCCAAATGCAGAAGGTTGTGAATAGTCCATACTTTGGATAGAAGGCTAGAAGCGCGAGGATTCAGTATCCAGGAATTATAGCGGCGTCGTCAGTGGCATGTCTTCCAGCCTATGGTTTCTAGGTATCGAGGAGCCTAATTAAGAGAGCAAAGAAGAGTTAGAGACGATGTGATGTCTCAGTTAATGTTCCAGAATAACATAAGGAAATATATGGTACAAGCAAGTTGAAGAAAGGTTGCAAGTAGTATAGATAGATATGTGTAGGTTGCAAGCTAAAGTATGGTAGAGAAACAAGGTTTTAGGAAGACAGGAGTAAGGATAAGAAAAGGTGAGTGAAAAGGTGACTAAAGTTCTCGGGATTAAGCTCATGAAAATAAGAGAACTGATGGTTTTTCTAAGTTATAGAAAGCTCAGTATACTATAGCCTGAACGAACTTAAAGTATTCTAAGACTAGTAGCATTTAGAAGAGATGGAATGATACCCTGGTAGTAGAATAAGGGTGTAATTATGATAAATAAAGGATGACGTTTAGGCCTTCGATTGAGTAAAGAATTCATGAATTTTACATGATTAAAATACCCACGTAAGGCAAATCACATTGGAATGACTATGATATGAAATAGGATTATGGAAGTACAGTATCGCCCCCAGGTGGGTCAGGAAAATCACTTCAAATGTTCATTGGTGCAACGTGATACCTACTGAGTACGTTAGAAGTTACAAGTTATCAGTGGTAAATTGTAGATCAATATTGAGATGAATCAACAATGGATGGACATAAGTCACAAAGTATGAGATGAGATTAGGCCGTCGTTATGAAGATGAACAATAATGAGGGAGTATTAAAGGACTTGGATTTATACATATGGGAAAGCAACAAAAATAACCTGGAGTTTGGTAGCAGGCCTTAGTAAGGATAAATCGAAATAAGACTTATGATATAGTATGACCTACCTAGGTGCAGTGAAGTCATACGGATGGATAAACAAAATAAGGTATAGCAATATTCGTGAGTTCAACAAAGTGCCGAACGAATAACTTCAGTATACCTATAAATTCCCAGAGGGACAACTTTTCAAGCTCTGTATATGTTTAAAAAGTAAGGCCTGGAGATTGGCTAAAAGCTGGATGAAAAAGGAGAGAAAAGTCGCATAAGCGCATTTGCAAGGTCAAAGTCGTACAGGCTGCATGACGGAATGCAGTAACAATTACGAGATTGGAAGGATTCCGACCACAAGACATGGAGTGAGAAAGAGGCCTACAATTGCCTAGATGGCAAAGAGAGTATTAAAGCATTCGATAGACATGAGTTATAAAAATGATAAGTACATCAATCAACATTCGAGGGCGAATGTTCCAATGGGGTAAATGATGTTACACCCCATGTTTTCGTATTGAAAGTACGCCATAAGTAAATTGATGAAAGCTAGGAAATGAGATGTTATATCCCGCATTTTCGTATGATAAAGTTTCCTCGTAAGTTAAGATGTAAGTTTGGGAATGAGATTATTGTGAGATTATAAGTATTATACTATTTCAAACAAGTGATAAGTAAATTCGTGAAGGTGAGAGGGGGAGCGAATCAAAGAAAATGAATTTCGTCGAAATTTGACAATTTTGGGTAAAATACGGTCCAAGCTATAATACTCTGTATATATGGACTAGTGCCATACAAGGTATCACATGACCATGATTGTAAGGTGTATGAAGTGTGTTAAAAGTGAATAGTATTTTAAGTAATTTGAGATAATTCTTAATTATATAAATAATTGGGTAATTATGAATTTTTAGTAGGAGATGAATTATGTAATTAAGCTAATTGAGTAAATTAAGACATTTTGGATAAGGAGTTAAATCTCCCAATGTGGCAGCACATCAAAGTCCATTTTATGACTCTTAAATTTGTATTATAAGGTGGCAAATGAAGAAGAATGGTGGCTTAGTCATCCTAGTGGGGCCCACACCTAAAGGATTGAATTAACCTTTCTAATTCATCCTAAATAATTTTCTCTCATATACTAACTTAAGAAGGAAAGCTTCAGCAAGGTCCATGAATTGCAATGGCAACGTGAGTATTTCAAAACATTTCATGTGAAGACCATTTAATACTATATAGCGTGGGATTTTGCAATTTTAAGGAGTACGGTGCAATCGTTCTCAAAATATCTTACGAATTTTTCCCTACTTAGATCCGCCGTTACGTGTCTTATCACAAAAAATGTATGTTAGAGGGATCATCAAGAGAATCGGCTCAGGTACATTAAGGCTATCCCTTCTTTCTTTTTGGCATGATCCATACGATACAAACGAAACGAGCAAATACTCAACTTTCATAAATGATTTTATTCATTGAAATGCTAGAGATACTTATGTTCTTGATTCCCCATGTGTCATATTATTCGATCATCTGTTCAGGGGTCTCAGAAAATACGTATGGACGCATTGACACACCATATTCAAGGGGAGGTGCAATGGTGTATGTTGTTCACTGATGATATAGTTCTGATTGATGAGATGAAAGGTAGCGTTAATGAGATACTGGTGATATGGAGGCAGGTCCTGGAGTTTAAAGGTGTCAAGTTGACTAGGACCAAGACGGAATTTTTGGAGTGCAAGTTCAGCGATGTGTCGGGGGAAGTGGACGGGGAGGTGAGGCTTGACTCGCAAGTCATACCTAAGAGAGAGAGTTTCAAGTACCTAGGGTCTATTCTATAGGGAGATAAGGAGATCGACGGGGATGTCATGCACCGTATGGGGGTGGGGTGGATGAAATGGAGGTTAGCGTCTGAAGTCCTGAAACTTAAAGGTAAGTTCTATAGAGCGGTGGTTAGACCAGCCATGCTATATGGGGATGAGTGTTGGCCAATCAAGAATTCTCATATCCAAAAGATGAAAACAACCAAAATAAGGATGTTGAGATGGATGTGTGGGCACGCTAGGCTGGATAAGATTAGGAATGAATATATTTGGGAGAAGGTGGGCGTGGATCCCATGGACGACAAGAAGCGGGAAGCGAGACTTAGATGATTTGGACATATGCGGGGGAGGAGCCTAGATGCCCTGGTTAGGAGGTGTGAAAGGTTGTCTTTGATAGGTACGAGGAGAGGTAGAGGGCGACCTAAGAAGTATTGGGGCGAGGTGATCAGGCAGGACATGGCGCAACTTCAGATTCCGAGGACATGGCCCTAGATAGGGAGGTGTGGAGGTCGAGCATTAGGGTTATAGGTTAGAGGTAGTTGAGAATTTTTTCCTCGTTGTTCTGGCTAGTCTGTTAGTGTTTTGTATAGGACTACTAGCAGTTTTTGTTCCATCAAACTTTTTTGTTTTATTTTTATTATTACCATAATTATTGTCCTTCCACTTATTTGTTGTCGCTTATGGTGTTGATATTATTTTTCTGGTTTCTTTTGTTGTTACAGAGCTTGTGTCTTTGAGCCGAAGGTCTCCCAGAAATAGCCTCTCTACCTTCGGAGTAGGGGTAAGGTCTGCGTACACCCTACCCTCTCTATACCTCACTAGTGGGACTATAACTAGATTGTTGTTGTAGGTAAGTACTCATTGAAAAGGCTTATAATATTTTCTCCACAATCATTATGAAGAAGAGGATAAAGGAAGTTGTCGCACAACATGGAAGATTTTTAGCATATGATCACTTTGACATTTGTGTAATGTTAGAATTACTCCATGTACTCATCTTCCTAAACAAAATTATTTGCATAATGATATTTAAGATGTTTTCTTGTATTCATTGCTCTCTGTTCCGTTTTAGTTGGCTATTTTCTATTCACTTACCTCATTTTTGTTTCATTCGTCAATATAGGATAATTCTTATCGGAACGATGATTGTTTATGTATATATTGTTCAAGTATTCTTCATAGCTACATCCATTTTGTAGGCCAATATGTCATAATAAATAAATACAATTATTTTTTTTCTTTTTTGTTGTAGTGTCGTTATTATTTTCTTGTTTGATTTTGATTTTGGTGATTTTGAAGCATACCAATTTTATAAGTTTAATTTTCTTAATTATTCAACTTTGATTGTTTGTTTCTTTCATCTTCAATGGTTATAATATTTTTACATTATAGTTTTTTTGACATCCTTCATTACACTCTATAAATGTGCACAACAATGTGTCTATGGTGGCAAACTTGAGCACACACGAAATATCCGTAGTTCCCACTTTCGTGGTGTTATATATATTTTTCATAAATTTTATCATTTAGTATATTTTCTTTAGTATAAATTTTTACTTGAAAATTTATGAGCTAATATTTAAATTCTCCTCAAAAAATTAGTTTGCATGAATCATTCTCTAATCTGCAGAACTGTTAATTTTTTGACATGTGATTGGCGTGTTAAAATTATTGATACTATTATATTTATGCAATTCAACTAATATTCTTCTTTCAAATTCAGAGATGAAAGGGCTCATAATCTTGAATCAGACAAAGGGTATATGTATGTGCAATTTTTATTTATATATATGAATCAAATATTGATTTTCTATAATTATTATCTATCTCTACCATAATTAACTACTATTTATATGCAAGCGTAGACACTGATTTTCTAGCCATCCTTAGGAAGACATATGTTGATCGAATTTCTCTACAACTTTTACAAAATCCTAATTTCATTTGACATCAACTCCTTCACATGTATGCGATTGTAAAACAAAAAGGAGGCTACAGTTTCTTAAACATAAGGCACAAACTTTAACACGTGAAGCACTTGCAACCATAGTTGACGTTGCTCATATTTATGTATAAAATAAAGTGTGTGTTATTGAAGCATAATAGGCTCAACATTCATTAGTTTTGAGCTTACATTTTCCTCTTCAAAATTTGCGTAACTCATTGCTTGCTTATTCTACAATTATCTATATTTCTTTAAAATATTTATACTAATTAGCATGGGATACACGTGCAACGCACGTATCCAAGAACTAGTTATAGCAATATGTGTCGAAGTTTGTTATGAAAGAAGTTTTTTCCAGATCCTCCGGACTCATCTTGATTTGATTATACTCGGAGAAAGCATCAAGGAAACTCATGAGCTCATTTTCGGCTGTCCCATCAATCATTTGATCAATGTTTGGTAGCGGGAACGAGTCTTTAGGGCAGACCTTATCTAAATCTTAATAGTCTACGCACATCCTAAATTTGTTATTCTTTTTGGGTACTACAAATATGTTGGCTAACCATTCCGGATACTTTACCTCCCGGATTGAACCAATATTGAGTAGTCGAATTACCTCTTCTTTAACAAAGTTTGTTCCTAACCTATGTTATCGGGCATTTCTTTTGCCTTACCGGTGGAAAGTTTGGATCCAAGCTTAGCTTGTTGACCGCTACCTCTAACTGGATACTTGTCATATTCGAGTGTGGTCACGCAAAGCAATCAACGTTAGTTTAAGAAAAATTATAAATTATAACCTGAGCTCGAGATGAAACTTTCTTTCCAAAAATATTCGAATAAGGCCACTTGCGCTAGTTCTTCCGCGATCGACTTGGTCGCATCCATCTCTGACGGTACCTAAAAGTATCTCATAACCTGATACGATTCTGATGACTCGCTCTTATCATCTTCATTCGAAAAGGGAGAAGGCATCGGTTCCTGCAATTGCTATTTGTTGAACTCTTTTCCCTTGCTGCTGGAAACAACCACCGCGTTCATTTCTCTCGCCGCCGGATGGTCTCCTCTTATTTGCTTGATTCCTTATGGCATCGAAAATTTCAACAACTGATGATATGTTGAGGGTGCAAATTTTATCACGTATCCACGGCCTTCCGAGGATTACATTGCATCCCCTATCGCCATTCACGACTTCGAATAGAGTAGTCTTTGTTACTCCTTCGACATGTGTGGGCAGCAAAATCTCTCCTCGGGTTGTCACGCTTGTCAAGTTGAAGCCAACTAAGAGTTTGTCACCGCAACGATGTTCCCGGTTAACTTTGTTTGCTCCAGAACTCTCCATTTTATTATGGTAGCTGAACTTCCTAGGTTAACCAAACTGCATTTAATTTTAAAATCTAAAACATTGAGAGAGATTACCAAAGCGTCGTTGCGCGGCAGAACAAGTCTGTCAGCGTCTTGCTCCGTGAAGGTGATATCATCTTCAGTGACTTTCCGGAGTCTCTTGTTGCGAGTCACCGATATCTTTGTTTTCCTCTCCGCTGAAAAGGTTACACCATTGATTTCGTTTCCTCCGAAGATCATGTTGATAGTCATCTGAGATGAGCCTTCTGCTACCTTCAAAGGCTCTGCATTGTCCCGACTTTGGCCGTAGTTTTTCTTGTCTTGGTCTCTTAAAAACTCCCTGAGATGGACATTCTTTAACATTGTCGCCATCTCTTCGTGAAGATATCGGCAGTCCCCAGTTCTGTGGCTGTGAGTTCCATGGTATTCACACCATAAACTAGGATCCCTCTGGCCAAGATCTGAGTGGGATTATCTTCGGGAACCGCACTTTTTGATATTTCTCATCGCCGGTACCAATTCTACCAGGCTGATTTTGAAGTTGTAAATTGATAATCTGGGATATGCGGAGTCCCGGGCTCGTATTACCTCTTTCTCTTGCAACGACCCAGTTGTTTTGGCCACAATTGGCTCTCTTGTCGGGAACGACCCTATGCGATGTCTGAAACCCTTTATTGCTACACCCATCGGTCCTCTCGTACGACAAAAAATGACCTCTAGAGGATCGCGGATCCGCATCAAAATTTCTTTTAAACTTGTCCAGGCTTTTGTCTCGACCCTGTCCCTTAGTTGATACCTTTGATCATCTTCTATCCTTATTTTTGACTCATGACAGTTATGGACATCTGCCCATGTGGATGCCTGAAATTCGTGCAAGTTCTCCTTCAGTTTACGGGAGGCATCAGAACTCAGTGGATTTAGACCCTTTGTGAATGTCTCCGCTACCCACTCATATGGAACCGCCGGTAGCATCATCCTTCCTTTCTGAAACTGGATTACAAATTCTCACAGCAACTTAGATTCGCCCTGCGCAATTCTGAATATATGTTCCTTTCTGGCCTGAACCTTCCTTGCTCCAACATGGGCCTTAATGAATGAGTCTGCAAGCATTTTAAAAGAATCTATTGAATGCTCGGGTAAAAGGGAGTACCATGCGAGGGCCCCCTTTGTGAGGATTTCACCCAACTTCTTCAACAAGACTTACTCGATCTCATGTTGAGCCAAATCGTTTCCTTTCACATCTATGATGTAGGTTGTGATGTGCTTCTGCGGATCCGAAGTCCCATCGCACTTCGGTACGTCCGTCATTTTGAATCTTTTTGGAATTATATCTGGTGTTGTACTTGGCTTAAAAGGAAATTGCATGTATTTTTTTTGAATCTGGACCCTTTAACACTGGTGGTGCGCCCGAAATCTGATCCATCCGAGCGTGAAACTCTTTCATATTTTGATCCATTTGTTCGTTCATTTTTCTCATGAACCTCATGAGCTCGATTTTGAAAGGATCACTTCTGTTGTTGTTCCTAGATCCGCTACTGGTCTCTCCGACTTCGTTGAAACTGACTTTTCCCCTTGGGATGTTGTTATCGATTCTCTGAGCTGTTTGATTTATGGGAATAGTGGGAGGGATTGGTCCCCTTATGTTCGCGTGGTTGGAAGCACCTGTCAATGTTTGTTTCAATTCCGTCATCACCCGATCCATTCACGAGAGGTGATCCATGATTGTTCTATGATGTTCCCTCAAGATTTTGACCATTTCTACGACAGGTTCCTCCTCCGCACCATCAGGAGTTGGTTCCCACACATGCCAAGGATATTGTCCTTCACGAATCAGGGTCGTCTCGTCCCCTTCGCCGCGGGTCTCACTGATTGAGTCATCACACTTGGACAATTCCTCCAGTTCGACGCATGCTTCAACGTCGTGTGTGTTGTTGACGTCACTGGCTGCCATATCTGATTTTTTACTAAGGAAAGAGCTGGAACTTGTTAGCAATAAATGTATGGTCAAAGAGATTACGCAACTGTCTATGCTCAACGGTGGGCGTCAAACTGTTTATCTGTAAAACGGTACAATTGAATTGTAATGTGATTTATAGACAAGCGGATCGACCCCAATATGATAAAGTAGTAAGATTGAAATTAAGATTTGATGATTGAAATTGAAGAAGATAACAAGCATGATTCCGAACTCAGCCTTTGCGAGAGCAAAAGTGAAAGTAAAGTTAAAGCGACGATGAAACTGTTAAAGTGAGAGCTTGAATAGTAAAGTGTGAGAGCAAATAGTCAAGTATAGCTTTTGCGAGTTGAATGTTTCATGTCATCACAATGGCTGTTGACCCCACTATTTATAGATCTAATTAGGGAAATAAGATCCTAGAATCAAGATTCTCTTTAAATAGTAATAAAAAGGGTCATTAATGACGGCAAATCTTGAATGCAAATATGCTCTGTAATGACCGTTGATTTAACGCTAGCAAATATTCTCTCATTGAATGTTGTTCGTTGGTAAATCTTTGAATTTTTACCCTTGATTACGTTCCCTTCAGAATCCATCTGGTACCGATCACACACGTCGTATTCGGTATCAATTATTTCCTAATTCGTCCTTTATGTATTTTCGGCTCCACGTGTCGTCTTACCGTTTGACCACCTGTTATCAAACGACAGAGATTAATTCTGTTACAACTAAATACACCGTTGGGAGCACAGTCCTACTTCTTCCTCATACTTTCTCTCTCTAATCCTTTTCTCCTCTTTCTCGATCTTTCTTCTTCCCCACACTGATAATTCCTCTATCACCATTGCAGGAATTGGTTCGAGCTCAAGCTTGGTTCTTCTCAATTTGGTTTAGCTTCTTTTTTTTATTACCACCAATTGATGTAATTGACTAGAGGGTGAATCTTTTGCAAATTCATTTCTTTAATTACCCAGTACATAACACCTGTAAATCATCTTGCAAGTTNCCCAAAAAAAGTAACAAAGTGCAAGTTGAATCCACTCGAAGAGCCTTAATGGTACCTCTATAATCTTGTTACGTCATATATCAAGTTATTTTAAAACTAAAACGTCTAAATTCTTATGATAAATTTGAACTTTGAGTATAATGTCAAATATCTTAAAATTTCACAAATAAACTCTCACAACAAGTTCTTTCCCGAGAATATACATTTTTCTGGATAAATACATATCACCATATCAGTAATTGGTGCTTAAACCAAATAAAATGATTTAACTTGGTGGTTAAAATTAAATAAAATAATAATAAATATATTTAAGAAAAACACATATTTTACAATCATCAATTTGGGGTAAACAGATAAATTTTTGCTCATTATCGTGTCTCAATTTCCATGACTTGTGTTGTCATCATCCTCTTTTCCCTCTTCTCCCTTTTCATGGTTTAAGACGTAAAAATTGTACGGGAAACTTTATTTAGTCGTCCATATTTAATTTATATTTATTTTTTTTTAAATTTTTAATTTGTACTCATTTTTTAAATAACTCCAGTTTCCTTGCCCTCGCTGAGCTGAAGTTCATCAGTTAAGCTGAAGTTCGCCAGTTATAAAGATAAAACTTTAGCATACGGGGCTGAAGTTCCCCAATTACAAAGACAAAACTTCAGCTCTAGAGCTAAGTTTCACAGAGTTGAAGTTCCCAAGTTATAAAGACAACAACTTCAGCATACGGGGCTGAAGTTCCCCAGTTTACAAAGACAAAACTTCAGCTCTAGAGCCCCGTATGCTGTATGCTGAAGTTTTTATCTTTATAACTGGGGAACTTCATCCTCGTATGCTGAAGTTCCCAGTTACAAAGACAAAACTTCAGCTCTAGAGCTGAAGTTCCCCAGTTAACTTCAGCCCCGTATGCTGAAGTTTTTGTCTTTATAAATGGGGAACTTCAGTACAAAGACAGAACTTCAGCTCTAGTTCCCAAATTACAAAGACAAAAACTTCAGTTCTAGAGCTGTTAGAGCTGAAGTTAGTTCCCAAGTTACAAAGACAACAACTTCAGCTCTAGAGCTGAAGTTCGCAAGCTACTTCAGGCCCGTCTACTAGAATGCTGAAGTTTTGCGTGATTGTCTTTGCTACTTCAGCCCCGCATGCTGAAATTATGCGCAAAAACATGTACAGATTTAATTTTTTTATAAAGCGGGTATAAATTAAAACGTGGCACAAAAAATGAGTATGGATGCAAAAGTTAAACTTCGAATGTAACTAAACTATTCTTATCTAGTTTCTCGAATGCAATTATAGCTTTATTTATGTCAGTTCAATATGTTAATTATTAATCTTTTTCAAGTCAGTAATTCAAACTTAGATTCTTATTAATTTTTAAGGATATAAAAATTCAACTATGAAAGAAGATCTATTAGGATGAGTCATACATTATATTTCGGTAAATGTGATTTTTACTTTATTCTTTTATCTAATTTCTTTTATATCTTGAGGTCAAAGATACCATTCTCAAGAAACTCTCTCCTAATTAATCTTACCTCCATTATAGAAGCGCACATAGTTTGCACAGAAGTGACAGAAAATGAATTAAATAACAAGCCAGATAAAGATAATGGGGCATCTCAAGATAGTTTCGTATTCATCGCTAATGAATTGCTTCTTCGGCATCAGAAGTGAATTTCAAATTCAAAATTAATATATTCAGAATACATGTAATCTTAGAACTTTGTTGTTCTATAGGGTAAAATATATTTATATTTAATTGTAGCATGAGAAAGCAACACGTGGAATCGAAAACAAAAAATAGTCGGGCCCGAAGGCAATGATCTCGTTTGTTATCGGAGAGAATGATATTCATAAAAGCAAAATAAATGTCTGCCACCGGGTAGCATTCAATGAAAATTATTCTATAGCATTAAGTGCATTTTCTGTTACAGAGAATATATCATTTACTGTCTACCGTTATATATTCTTCAATGACTCTCATAATTGTCATTTAAGAGGGGCTTGATCCTAGGACCTTATTTCCTAGGTGTAACTATAAATAGTAAGATCTACCATCATTGTAAAGAACGCGAATTTCTGACAAGCATACACTATATTCTATTGAAAGTTCAATAACATTTTAGTTTTTTGCTTATTTATGTTGCTCTTAGTGCCTCTGAGTGCATTGTTCCCGGGCTCAAGATCACTACTGTTTTATCTCGATTTTAACGCTAAGTCTTATATTTTTATCTAACTCATTTATCATTTTAGGATCAAATCGATTCACTTGTCTATAAACCACGTATAAATTCAACCGTAACGTTTTATGGGTAAACAGTTTGGCGCACGTGGGGCATAAACAATTGTATAATTGAATTGATCCCTACATCTATTACTAACCTGTTTGGTTTTTTGTTCTTAGCAAAAATCATTAAAAATGGCGGATAACAATGTCAACATCGCACACAACGTTGAGTTCCAAGGAAATCAGTCTCAACACTAAAATTCCATCAGCGAAACCCATAACGAGGGGGACGAGGCCACGCCGATTCATGGCGGGCAGTATCCACGACATGTTCGAGAGGCAACTCCTAATCAAGCTGAAGACGAGCACATCGTTGAAACAGTAAGGATCATGAGGGAACAACAAAATGCCCTTATGGTCCATCTCCCGCGACAGGATCAGGTCATTGACGGAATTAAGGCAGGCGTTGTTAGATGCTTCCAACAACGCGAATGGACGGGGTCCAGTTCCTCACCTGAAAATCAAACAACGCAAAGGGTCGATAACAACACCCCGAGGGGAGAAGTCAATTTTGAAAGGGTCAAGGGGAATGATAGCGGTTCCGATAGCAACAATGAAAATGATCCTTTCATAATCGAACTCATGTTATTTATGAGAGAAACAAACGTCTGAATAAATCAAATTTCGGGCAGACCACCAGTTTTGAAAGGACCAAACTCGGAGAATTACACCCAACTGCAGTGAAGGAAAATGACTTGGCTCCGTACGAGATTTAGTCAGTCTTGTTGAAGAAATTCGGGAGACCCTCAGGAAGGGGGACCTAACATGGTATTCACTCTTGTCCGAGCATTCCGTAGACTCCTTCGAGATGCTCGCAGATTCTTTCATTAAGGCCCATGCCGGAGCTAGAAAGTTAAATGCTCGAAAGTGCAACATATTTAGGACCGCACAAGGAGAGTCCGAATTATTGCAGGAGTTTGTGACCCGATTCGATAAAGAAATGATGTTGCTCCCGGCATACGAGACAAATGGGCAGCATAAGCGTTTAGTAAAGGGTTGAAACCGAGAATTTTTTATGCTTACCGAAAATTAAAAGAAAGTCTGCTTGAGTTCCAGGCAACAACATGGCCAGATGTTCATACCCGGTATTAGTCAAAGATAAGAATTGAAGATGATCAGCTTGGCTTTCCCCGTCAACCAAAGCCCGGGTCCGGAAAAATAATAAGGAGAAATTGAAGGATGATTTCGACAAAGATAAACGGTCTTCAAGGGGTTGGTTTTTTCCCTATGAGCGGGCCAAAGGACGTGGCAGAGGTTTCCGATCGGCGGACAAATTGTCTACCGATAGGAGAACTGATCGCGATTGGAATAATAGCCACTGCAGGATAAGGAGACATCGAGTTATCAACATTTCTCCTATCCCAAGCTTTCCGAGTAGACCTTTAACGTCAGCATTGTGGATCTTGTATCAGCAATGAGGACCATCAAAGAGGCATGGCTCCTGAATCCAATGAGATCCGATCCCAACCAAAGGGATCCTAATTTGTGGTGGGAATATCATGGGACCAACGATCACCGGGCAGGGGACTATCGGCATCAGCGCGAAGAGGTAGCGACGTTACTTAAGAGTGGTCATCTCAGAGAATTTTTAAGCAACCGGGCTAAAAACAACTACGGTCGCAATCGTGATAATGCAGAACCTTAAAAAGCAGGAGAAGATCCCCCACACTTGACGATCAATTTGATTTTCGGGGAGAACGAGATTAATGGTGTGACATTTTTTACGACAAAAAAGACGAAGGTGTCAGTGACCCACAACAAGAGATTCCGGGAAGTCTGAGGACAACATTACTTTCACGGAGGAATATGTAGATGGACTGTTGCTTCCGCACAACGATGTATTGGTAATCTCTTTAAATGTCTTCGATTTCGAAATTAAACGTGTTCTGGTGGACCCAGGAAGTTCGGCCAACATAATCCAATGGAGAGTGTTGGAGCAAGCCAAGCCCACCAGAAGTATCATTCCAGCCACAAAACTCCTCGACGGGTCCAACCTAGCAAGCATTATAACCCGAGGAAAGGTCCTACTGCCCACGAATGCTGAGGGAGTGATGAAGACGACTATTTTCGAGGTGGTGGATGGCGATATGGGCTACAATATTATCCTGGGGAGACCGTGGTTTCACGAGATGAAGGCTACGCTATCAACATATCATCAGTTGCTGAAATTCCCAACTCACAAGGGAATTAAACAAATAAAAGGCGATCAACCGACAACAAGGGAGATGAATGCAATCTCAGTTTCTAGTAGAAACAAGAAGGAGCATGTGGCATAGCAATTACAGGAACTGATACCTGCTCCCGAGCCGAGCGAAGTCAACCAAGGGGAGGAGTCGTTAGAATCCTATCATGTACCAATATACTTTGAGGTACTAGCAGAAATGGATGCAACAAAATCCATAGCGGAAGAACTTAAGTCGCATTGTTCGAAAAATTCTTTGAGAGAAGTTCCACGCGGGGACAGGACTATGCCCCAAGCTCAGAAATAAATTTGTCAAATAAGAGGTAACTCGCTTTCTTGATATCGGTTCAATCCAAGAGGTAAAATATCCTGACTGGCTAGCTAATATAGTAGTAGTTCCAAAAAAAGTAATAAATTTTGCATGTGCTTAGACTATAAGGACTTAAATAAGGCGTGCCCAAAAGACTCATTCCCATTGACAAAATTTGATTGATGCGACGGTCGGGCACAAGTTTATGAGTTTCCTCGATGCTTACTCCAGATACAACCAAATCAAGATGAACCCGGAGGATCAGGAAAAAACTTTGTTCATAATGAATTTTGGCACATATTGTTATAATGTGATGCCTTTCGGGCTGAAGAACGCCGGAGCCACTTATCAACGGCTCGTAAACAAAATGTTTGAGAAACAAATAGGGAAGACTATGGAAGTTTACATAGATGATATGTTGGTTAAGTTTTTGAACGCAGGTGACCATTTGAAACACCTACAAGAGACCCTAGAAATCTTAAGGAAACACAACATGAAGGCTTAACCCTGAGAAGTGTGCATTCAGGGTCAGCTCCGGTAAGTTCCTGGGATTCCTTGTGTCACAATGGGGGATCGAGGTTAACCCCAATAAAATTAAAGCCATCGAAGACATTCCGGACCAACTATCAAGCATAAAAGAGGTTCAAAGGCAGACGGGGAGACTAACCGCTTTGAGCAGATTCATTTCCCAATCTTTGAAAAACTTCCATTGATGGTAGGCCATCTCACGTTTTAGTCGCTTGTTACACTTGAATTTACTGCACTTTATTAGATTTTGCGCTTTAGTCGATATTGTTTTGCACTAATTGTATATTTTATGCTTTGTAGGAGGATTTCGAGCTATGTAAATGTTATGAAGCTAATTCGAGTAATTTGGAGATTTGAAGTCTAGGTAAAAGCCCAAGGAATTAAGTCAGGATCGTGTTCGGGGGTCGAGAACCACGTCGGGATAACTAAAAAGCAAGAAAAATCCATACTCAAAGAAAGTCCCACAGCCGCAGCGTGTGGGGCGCCGCGTTAGGCCAATTTTCCTACAGTCAGTTAGAATCAACTTTCTAGATTTCCCCACTAATTCCCCGCATGGCGTGTCACCCCATGTGGCGCGCCTGTGCAAATTTTACAGAGTATTTTCCAAATTCGCGTAGGAAAAGGTATTTTCATCTGGGCCCAACCCTACTTAGTAAAAATACATGGAAAAACATTATTTTTTGGACTTTTGACACATCTTAGACCTAAGTAAGGTAAGGAGGAAGTGGAGAGGAAAAAGCTCAAGGATTTCATCATTCAACCCTCACTCAAGACAAGGGTTTGGATTGTTTTATGTTTTCCTTTAACTTAAACATTATTATGGTGAATTACTCTGTATCCATGGAGTACTTCTCTTTAGGGTTTGATGGATTTGGTATATTGATACTTGTTTGTGGATAATTAACTCTAGTTTTATGTATTGAATCATTTTGGATGTTTTAATCATTGCATCTGTATTCACTTGTTAATGTAATCAAGAGAGGCATAACTTGTGATATTTGCGCATTATATTTTGTTGGTTGAAGTCATTAATTCATCGTAGTAATCAGAAGAGGCTAGTTGAACTTAGTTAGGAGGATAATCGAGAGAGGTTCTCCTAAAGACCATTCCACTACGAATTCTTGCATATCTTCACGTGCTTAAAATTGGTTCATCTCGTGAGGTTGAGACAATCGAGAGAGGAGTGTCTGCTAATCAGTTGAACTAATAACCAAGTGCATTTGAGAGGCTCAACTGAACATTAGAAGTTAATTATCTAGAGTTAAATCCCAAACATCTATCTTGCACCTATCCTATCAACCCTATCTTCTCCCAATCGATAACCTTCTTTTGCATAATATTTGCGTTGATTGTCATTAGCCAATAGTTTAGACTCTTCGTTAATTTTAGTTTAAATCACATAAATTTCAATTGTTGATCATATTGGATAGAAATTTAGCTACAAACTATGAAAATAAATTTTTATATCAATTCCTGTGGATACGATATTTTAAATTATTATATTCGACCAGCGAGCATGTTTTAGTATGTTTTAAGCTCGTCAAATTTTGCATTTATTTGCGCTTCTCATAAATAAGAAAAACTTTGAATAGACACCGTAATGTTAGCAGTCTTTGAAGGATTTGAAAAGTTATTTGTTAAGTCATCCATTTTTGTCAAAATCGGAAGAAGGCGAACAACTATTGATCAACTTAGCGGTCTCGGAGGCAACGGTAAGTGATGTTTTAGTCCACGAGGACGAAGGTACGCAATCTCCTATTTATTATGTAAGTAAAATTTTTACAGGAGCATAAATTCGCTATCCACGTCTAGAAAAATTGTCCTTACCCTCGTAATCGTCGCTTGAAAACTAAGGCCTTGTTTCCAATGTCACCCGATAGTTGTGGTGACCACTTTTCCCTTGCGGAATATTCTTCATAAACTTGACCTCTCAGGTAGGCTGGTGAAGTGGGTAGTCGAGATGAGTGAATTCAACATAGAATACAAACCTAAGACTGCGATAAAGTCACTTTTTTTGGCCGACTTTGTGACCGATTTAAGTTCGGGACTGTTACCTTTGGCTACCAAAGAGGTAGTAATGGTGTCAGAATCGACATAAGGAGTTTGGACCTTGTTCACGGACAGAGCTTCCATCGTGAAGGGGTCCAGGCTCGGCATAGTGCTGACCACACCCTCGGGAGAAACACTAAGCAATGTCATAAAGAACTATTCCTCTGACTAACAATGAAGCAGAGTATGAAGCTTTGATTGCAGGACTCGAACTGGCCCGAGGACTGGACTCCAAGGTCATGGAAATCAAATGCGACTCCCAATTGGTAGTGAATCAGATTTACGAGATTTTCGAAGCCAAAGAGGAACACATGCAACAATACGTAATGAAAGTCTAGGCTCCGCTTGCTTGGTTTCGAGAATGGACAATTATGCACATCCCGCGGGAAGAGAATGCAGAAGCGGATGCATTAGCCAATCTTGGATCATCCACATAAATGAAGGGATCAAAATCAGGTATTCGGTATTGGACGCGGATAGCTATTACGAGGTAAACGCGACTAATTTGGTCTCGGACTGGAGAAATGAGATCATTGACTATCTCGAGCACAAAAAATTACCTAAAGAACCTAAGGCATCTCAGGCGTTGCGCACTAAATCATCTCGGTACAGCTTCAAGGGAGGTCAATTGTACAGAAGATCTTTCCAAGGCCCGTTAGCCCTATGTTTGGGAGCCTCTGAAGCTAACTATGTTATGCAAGAAGTCTACGGAGTGATCTGCGAAAATAACTCAAGCGTGGATTCCTTAGTGTTAAAATTAATTAGGGTAGGATACTACTAGCCTCAGATGGAACAAGACACCAAGACGTATGCTAAAAAATGTGATAAATGTCAACGCAACGCACCAAAAAATGTGATAAATGTCAACGCAACGCACCAACAAATATGATAAATGTCAACGCAACGCACCATTGGTGCATCAACCGGTAGAGTTGTTGCACTCAACTTTGTCACCATGGCCGTTCATGAAGTAGGGAATGGATATCGTCGGACCGCTGCCACCGACCCCCAGTAAGGTAAGATTTATTTATTTATTTTTATTGACTATTTTTCTAAGTGGGTTGAAGTAGGTCTTTTCCAGAAGATCAAACAAGGTGATTATACAAAATCTCAAAAAGAGATTGGAAGCAGCTAAAGGTAAATGACCCGAAGAGCTACCAGGAGTACTATGGGCGTACATAACAAACGCCAAATCGAGCACGGGAGAGACTCCTTTCTCTCTAGTGTACGGAGCAGAAGCCCTGATCCCGGTGGAAGTAAGAGAGCCTAACCTGAGATATTTTCGGGCAAACAAAGAAACAAACAATGAAGCAATATTGGTCAATTTGGATTTGCTCGATGAACGCAAGGACTTGGCGCATATAAGTATGGCAGCCGAAAAGCAGAGAATAGAAATATATTACAATCTAAGAGCCAACCTCTATTATTTCAAAGTAGGAGACTTGGTTTAAAGGGAAAGTAACTCAGAACACCCGGGAGCTCAATGCGGGGAAGCTAGGTCCAACATGGGAAGGCCCCTACCGGGTTTCAGCTGTCACCGGAAAAAGGTCATACGAGTTGGAAAATCAAGACGGAGAAAAGTTTCCAAGCAACTGGAATGTGGCACACCTCAAGAGATACTATTGCTGATGAGCCTCGCCTATACTGAAAGTATGTGCTGCACTCTTTTTCCCTTTGTCCAGTTTTTGTCCCAATTGAGTTTTTCTGGCAAGGTTTTTAATGAGGCAGCAATGGAAAACATACTATGAAGGAAGCTTCAACAGCATAAATAAGACCCTTAAATGACAAAGCACACAAGTAAAGAACCACTGCGGAGCGGTTAGATAATCTTTTGCTCGGTAGCAAATTTCTTACTGGGAAGTAAAGTTTGCTATCCAATAAAGATTACCCGGCCGTTCACAAGTTTAAGCCACTAGGGGATTGTTAGATAATATTTGGTTCGATAGCATAAATTCCTAAGGGGAAGTGAATTTTGCTATCGAACTGAAGATTATCTAGCAATTCACTAGTGGAATCCTCAAAGGCACAAAACTTCTAGTATTCAAATTTGCATTCTTCGTATTCGAACACTGGGAGGAATTAAATGAGAGTACGAAACCCGGAAACATAGTTGTATCATCGGGACCGAGGACTGCGTGACCAACCCCGTAGAAACAAGTTGTACAAGTTAGCCATAAGAAATGGAAATTTCTTTTTATCACAACGAATGCTTATGTACTTTTAAAAATGGAAGGAATAAAGTAAAGTCCTTTTATTTCTATCTTGTTTATTATCTGAACAATGAATTAATTTTATCATTTGAAAGTTAAACAAGTACTTCAAATGCTAGTGCCGTAATAAAAATGAGACGTCCTCTTCATGAGTACCGTAAATATAAGAGGGCTCTCTCTTAGGAAACCCTTACGTTAAAGGGTTGATTACGGAAGAACCTGTGTCCGGAATCCAAATACTACCGGAGAAAAATACACCCGAAGCTTCGCATATCTCGGCGCGAATACTTACGAGAATACTTAAACAAAAAGGACGCAAAGAATAAAACTTGCAGAAATACTTAAACGGAAAGTGCACAAAGAGAAAAACTTGCACGATACTAGAACGAAAAAGTGTTTCTATCCACAATAAACGTGCCAAACAACACAAGTACAAAGATATTAGAAAGAAAAGAAAGCAAAAATTAAGCTACTGCATCTCGGAACCCAGAGGAAGAGAAGCATCTGTTCCCTTAGGGGAAGTGGGAGGATTCGTAGCCGGTTCAATATCTTGGCCTTCACCATTTTGGCCTTCAACATCATCACCTTCCGGTTCTTCTTCAATTCCCGAGAACTCGAAACTGGAACCAAAAGAGTCGGTAGCATCAGACCGAGCTGGAAGACCCCTTTTGGCAGTTGACTCCAACTCACGGGCCTTAGAGATTTCGGCATCAAATTCAATGACACCCGCTTTGACCTCTTCCAAGGTTTTTTTCCACATGCTATGCATAGAATATGTTTTTTCAACAATGAGGGAAGCTGCTCCACACTGAAGTTCTTCTTTGAGCCGGTTAACCTAGGCAGAAAAGGTTATCTTTAAGCCAGTCAACCGAGGCAGAAAAGTTATCCCGCGCAAATCTAATGGACCGGAGGCTAACATCAAGGTAACGTATGGTGGAGCTAAAAATTCTATTATGCTCTATGGTCCTCTTATACTTCTTCTCCAATCGGGCATACTTTTCCTCGACAATAGTAGCTTCTTCAGCTTTGGAGTTTAAGGGTGCCTCGAAAATTCTCAACCTTTTAGCGGAGGCAACCTCGCGATTGGATGCATTAATAACGACATTATGGACTTCAACCTATTTGGCCCTAGTTTCTTCAAATTGTGCCCTAACGGGGCAACCTCTTAGCTAAGGGTAACTACTTTTTGCTTGCTTTGCTGAAACCGAGCCTCCAACTCAATACCCTCAGTAGCTCGTGCTTCCAGTTCTGAGAGGCAAGCAACAATCTTATCTCGCTCACCAAAAGTTGATCCCGATCAGAGGTAAGTTCCTCCTTATCACGAATCAGCCTTTGAAGTCCCTCAGAAGCAAGGAATTCAGCCTGTAAAACAAAAATGCAAACTCAAAACCCTGCCATAACAAAGATAGAAGAAACAATAGATAAAACAAGGGCTATCCGTTGCATTGTGCATGGCATTGTTCGACAAACACTCTCCCAAAAGATTTTGTATATTATCCCTATCTTTTACTGAAGCCAAAGGCTTCAGATAGTTAGCAAGTTCTAGCGGTCAGGATAACATATGGTATCTAGTAGAGACCGAGAGGGTGACGCTCCTCCTTCTTTTGGGATCTTCGGAGGGGGCAACATAATTTTTCCCCAAACTCCCATGACTTGGGTACTGGGGAAGGGGGACATCCTCCTCTCGAGAAACTACGTCCGATGGAGGTGATATAGCAATTACTGATGGCGAAGGCAGAGTGGGCGAAGAAGAAGAAGAAGAAGAAGCTAATGGAATTGTAGGGTGAGAAGCGGCTGCTGCGAACACAGTGCTGGTTGTTGGTTTCTCATCAAACGAAGACAAAAGGGAACCGGTACTCAGCCTCACGGTACTGGGTATGGTAACTGGGACTTGGAAGTGGGATTTAACATCTTCCACTATATTAAACTCCACTAGAGTGCCGAGGCGTCATCCTCGGTTGGCGTAACTAGCTCACCAGATTAAGCAATATGTGGAGCTTATGAAGGTCGTCGTCTTCTAGGTGGAGAAGAACCTTCATCATTGGATCCTCCATCATCGTCAATCACCATGGTGTCTATGGTCGGCTCGGGCGCAAAAATCATCACCACATCATTCGAAGACGGCTCGGGAACAGCACTCTTTGCCTTTTTATTTATTCCCCCAGCCGCGGAGGAACATATATTTTTTTGTTGCTTGTTCTCCAGCCGAGGACTTCGAGAATTCACACTTGCACCAGAAGTAGGCCCGGAGACGCCTGTTCGGGTAAAAGCCTCTTACAGCAGCCTCGCTGTGTCAACAGCATTAGCCAAAACGTTCTCCTTGGGGACTACAACTGAGCCCTGGGGTAGACCTGAATTCAACAGGATAGAAAGGTTAATCAACTTCCTTATACGAAAATTAAAAACAAGATGAGTTTGACTTATCATGATTTTTGGTCTTCCACCCATATGTAAGGACCAGTTCTTTTCACGTGCGGGTCTTGGATGTAGTGACATCCAAAATTTCTATATCCACTGGTCCAAGCCTTCAACCCTAGGCGGTGTCCACCGAGTTACTAAAATAAGTAAAAGAGGAGGGATCGGTAACATCATGGGATGATATTTAACTAGAAGAAAAGGCAAATAATGAACTTACGAGTACGGTTCCAATATTTCAGAAAGGATTGGGCCATTGCCGGAATTACATCTCTGGTGGAAACTGCAACAAATCGTTCCATCCACCCACGATCGTTGTCATCATCCATGCTGGTTAACAGAGCATGGTGGCCACGTTTGCTGAAATTTATCATTCCCCCGCGGAAAATCTTAGGGGAATAAAGGTTCATTAATCGAGCCAGGGTTGGATCCTCTCCCATCACCTGGCATAGAAGCCGAAGACAAGCAACAATCCTCCACACAGAAGGACTTAGTTGTGCTAAGCATACTAAGTAATGGAGGTAGAACTCCACGATAACAGAGTCAAGCTCATCGCTCAAAGAAAATGGACCCAAAGTGAAGGTATACGTATAAAAATACGTGAAACCCTTCTTGAGTAAGGTTATCCACTCCTCCACGTCCGGAGAGATGATCTTTAAGTCTTGACAATAGATGTATTCCTTCACATCAAGATTGTTGGAAGGACGGATAGAAGAAGGAGACACGCTAACAGCCCATGTGCGGGGATTAACGGAAGGGTACTTCTCTTCGAAGTCCTTAGTTGTGTCAAGCCTTGGAATGGTGGTGATCACCGTAGGAGGAGCATCTTCATCAGCTTTACTATTGTTCTTTAAGGAACTAGGGTTTTGGAAGAAGAAGCCATTTTTATCAGAAGGGAGGAAGAGGTTTTCTCTAAAGAAGAAGGTTAGAGAAAGCTGAAGACAAATACGAATTGAGTAAAGAGAGTTTGAGAAAGTTTGGAAAATTATGAAATGTAAGGGAATCAAGGCTAAAACCGTGGCCATAATTACCTTAATAACCGCCAAAAGTGGTGCTGAATCGTGGGATGACGCATGTTCGGGACATTGCATGCGGAGAGACATACGTCTAATCAACCGTCAAAAACTTTTCAAAGGGGGTCAGAGAATTTTCTGCCAAAAAAGGTATCTCTACCAACTTCCTGGTGACACGAAGTTATGCCGCTGAAAAGCAGGGGGACTATATCTATGGGGTTAACTATGTTCATATTTAATGATCGCATGAGAAAGCGACACGTGGAACCGAAGATAGAAGACAATTGGATCCGAAGGCAATGATCTTGCTTGTTATCGGAGAGAGTGATATTCATAAATGCAAAATAAATGCCTGCCACCCGATATCATTCAATGAAAAATATTCTACAACATAAGTGCATGGTCCATTATAGAGAATATGGAATTAGCCTACCGTTACATATTCTTCAGTGGCCCTCATAATTGCCATTTAAGAGGGGTTTGATCCTAGGACCTTGTTCCCTAGGTGTAACTATAAATAGTGAGCTCTACCATCATTGTAAAGAACATGAATCTTCTTACAAACATACACTATACTCTATTGAAAGTTCAATAATATTTTACTTCTTTGCTTATTTTCATTGCTCTTACTGCCTCCAGAAGCTTTGTTCCCGAGATCAAGATCTCTATTGTCTTATCTCGATTTTAACGCTAAGTCTTAATTTTTGTCTAATTCATTTGTCATTTTAGGATCAAATCGATTAACTTGTTTATAAATCACGTATAAATTTAACTGTACTATTTTACGGGTAAATAACTGTATGTATATATTATAAATATTTCAAGTCAAAAATAATAGTTTGTGCATTAAAATTTAATGAACTCGTCCTATATTCACCTCTTAGATTAGGGTACCTTCATCTATGGTATAAAAGGGGGGGGGGGGATTTATTAGACGTCTTGATTTTTTTTACCTTATTTGGATTATTATTTTCCTTGAAGAAACCGTAGAATATTAACCATAATTTTTTTACTATTCCTTAAAGGAAAATATATATATCTTCCATATTTGACGGATTCCTTTCTTGGAGGAAAAGGTTGTGAACTCTTTAAATTGAGAAACCCTCCTTCACAGAACAACATAATAGCATCTACAATGTAGTCCTTAAAGAGAGTCTTGTTTAGGGGAGATGTTTGCCTCACTCATTTTTTCTTTATACATTAGTTTCTCATATATAGGTCAATTAATCAACCTATATTGAATTATTATGCATAGTTTAATATATGTTTCTTTTGTTTACCCTTAAAATTGAATAACAACTAAACTTATAATATGGTTTTAAGGACACATGCTTTCACCTTATACCAATTTATAAATATGAAGATTAGTAATAGAAATTAACAATAAGATAAAGCAAACCAGTGTTGAAACGTAATTCAGCCCTCGAGCTAGAGCGCCCTCGAACTGGTCGATATTAGAACAATTATGAATAAAGCAGAAGTAAACTGGTGAACAAGAACATATACGCGGGAGAGAAAGTGTTATATTGCTTTGATATGTTGAGCAATGTGTCCTACAAATTATTAGAACTCCCCTTTATATAGTAGAGTAATTCTACTTATGGTATAACTCTAATCACAGAAGGAAATCCCATGATTAGCTAATTAGCCGTTCCTGATTTGATTCGTTCCGAGATTTCCGCCATGATCTTCGGTCAGTTACACATATCTTGCCTTTCTGTTATCATGCTATCTTCGATCTTGCTCGATGTTTGCCTCATTTGGTCTATATTGCTACTAGCCTCGATCTCGACAGGTATCTCGAATCCCAAAACTCAGTACCTCGTCCTCGTGCTTTGGTATGAAACATTACGGTGCCGACCCTCGATGCAACTCCCTGGCCTCGGTCAAATAGTAAAATCGGGTGGGTTCGATTTTAACCGTATACAGATACTCCCCTCGTTTTTTGGAGTGAAATGACAAGAAACAAATTGAGCCTTTGATTTTTACCTCGACCTATCATGACGTCACCCTCGTGATGTAAGTGGCGGAAATGACTGAAACATCGCATCGATACAGTTCCCCAAGTTATTAATGTATGTCAGTTGGTGGTCGGCCACTCGTGCCTTTGAACCGTCGCCGTGAATCCAATAAATAGGCCTCTTTACACTCTTTCAAACTTTACCTTCAACCTTCTCGAATCTCCAAAGCTTTTCACATCTTCTAAGTCTTGATCTGCAAATTTAGAATTTTCATTGCTACCATTTTCTTAGAATATTATCTCCATCTTTCTTTAACTATCCAAATGGCGAAAACTTCAAAAATCATTCCTCAGAAGGAAAATGCTTCTTCACCACGGCCGGCCGGCGACAAAACACCGGTGGAGCCGCGCCCTAAGGAGTGTGTTCCGGAGGGTGCGTCCTTACTTCCGACTTTAAGATCGAGAAGACTTCATCGATCCTTGGTCGATGTGACCAAATGTCGAGGTACATATGCTCGATAACTGAGAAATTCCTCAAGCAGGTGAAGAAAGACTGCAACTGGGAAGGCAAAGAGGTGGTGATTTCGGCCACCGAAGAAGACATTACTACCTACATGGAAGGGTTTTTGAGTGTTTACACTATCCTTTCATGTTGGTCCCCCTCGACCCCATTATCGTCGATTTCTGCTGTAAGTATCAGATAACCCTAGGACAAATCCATCTCTCCTTTTGGCGGATTTTCATTCTGCTCCGATTCTTCGTGAGCAAAGTCGACCGGATGCCTTTCACGCTAGACCATCTCATCAGGTTGTGCAGCCCCCTCTCTCTCGAGGCGGGTTAATAAAACTTCAACGTCGGGCTACCAAGGTGTTGTTCTCAGGCATAGATGAGGACAAGGATCGAGGATGGATAGGTCGGTGCGTTCGAGTTAGGACTTTTGACAGCCGAGAAAATGCCATTTCCCGAGAAATGGAATATGAAGTGTAAGTACAATTCAATTTTTAGCTTCCATTTATTGTTATGTTCCCTTCGTTTTCTCATTGATATCCTTTTTCATGATGTAGCAGTTGCTTGGATGCCTAGTGCAATTCCAAACCTCAAGAGCTACGTTCGAGACCTAGCCTCGACTTCTTCGTACGCTGAGCGCTCATGGCGCGATTTAACAAAGGGCCGATGGGAGGCCAAAAATCATGGTAAGCTTTATTTCATGTGTATAGTGGCTTGATCAAGATGTCATACTAACTCAATTTTCTTGTATACAAGCATGGGCAAAGATGCGGTCATGAAGCCTCTGTCTGGTGAGGAGGAGACTTCAACCCTGGTCCCAAAGCTGGCGAAGGATAAAAAGAGGAAAAGGCCCTTAACCTCCGAGGGTCCCAAGCCCAAGAAAAATCCGGCTCATAAGTTGAAGAAGAACACTGTCGCCCTGCCTGTAGAGGTGCTTCAGCGGCTAAGAGAGGAAGAAGAAGGTGACGGCTCCGAACTGGTGGCCCGAATGAAGAAGACCATCGAGGCCCCAAAGGCCACTGAATCAGTGGTGGTTGAATAGATACCGCCTCGAGCCAAGGGGGTCTTGGAAAAGGACTCGGGAAAAGTCCACAAGTCGTCGAAGACCGAGGATGCCTCTCGCTGAAATGAGCAAACGACGAGCATGCCCGAAGGGGCCGACTCCGAGGCCCTTCGAAATGAAGAAAACGCCCCAACAGACCCGCTTGGAGAAATTAAAATTTGAGACTCGCCGACTCTGCCTGCATTTTTCGAGGAGGCAATTCGGGAGGCCCAAGCTATAAGGACCCTCGATATAGACAGAGCCCCCGGAGGGGAGGACCCCTTCCGTGGTTATGTTATCGGGGTCGAAGAAGCTACCTTCCTGAGTGAAGCATCGAGTATCTTTGATGAGGCTCAACAAGCCCTATATCGGGTAAGTTTCAAATCCCTTTGTCGATATCATACTTGTGTTTATTTCTTCTTTTCTTGTCTAACTCGCTTTGTCGATATCATACTTGTGTTTATTTCTACTTTTCTTGTCTAATTCCTTTTTTCCTTTTCGTATATGCCTTGGAGCTCCATCAGGAGGTGTTTTCCAGATCCCGAGCAGAGGTGAGCCGATGTGAGGCCGATCTTCAAGGGCTCAGAAGGAGACAAATGCCCTCAAACTTCTCAACGGTCAAAAAGAAGAGGAGATCAAGGACCTCCGAGCCGAGTTGGCCAGGACCCACTAAGATCAGACCGACCTGATTAAGAAGGTAATGAAAATCTCATAAGCTCATGGAATCAGTTCGGGGACAACGAATAACACTTCGATCTCACAGGTTCAGCCTAAGGTCAAGAGGATTGAACAGTTCCACGAGGAGGTCAATATGATAAAGGCGGAGACCTTGGGGTGGAAACAAAGTACGGACCGCTTTGCTGTAGAGAAAGAGGCTGCTCGAGCCCAATTGTCATCGCCCGAAAGACATCTTCAAGGAATGAAGGATAAGAGCTTAGCTCAGGACAAAAAAAAATAGAGGAGCTCGAGGCTCGGCTGGCCACCGAACTTGCTAAGGCCAAATCTGTGACGGAAAAGGTTAAGGCCGATGCGCAGGCGATCACGGTTGTCTACCGATCCGATGCTAAAGCTGCTCAAACCCAAGCAAAAGAGTCTATCGAGGCCGCCCAATCTCGAGCTCTTAGGATTGCGAGCATGCAAAATGCCAATCTCGAAGGGAGACCCTCGAGGAGATCCATGCTCGAGGTTTCAACCTTACTTATGAGATAAAGAAAGCCAAAGAGCACAAAGACGATGCTAGGGCACTGGCCTCCTCCGATGTCGATGATGATGACGTAATGAAGAGTGGGTCCAAGAATGGGGACGACCCCGATGGGGAAGAAGCTGCCCCCGAAGAAATTCTATTTCATTCATGCCTTATGAAAATTTGTTTCATTCATGCCTTCTGGAAAAAAAATTCACACCTTTGAAACTTAGGCAATTTGACCCAAGTCGGACTAGTGTAGTCTTTATAATCGAGTGAGTACTTGCTCGAACTCGAAGTAGTGTGACCCTTAGGTTTTAATTGACTGAGAATGATTTCTCGAACTCAGAAATAAAATGGCTCTTTGGCTCTTGAATTAGGCCGATATGGTCGTAGTAAAATGAATGGCTTTTTTCTCCTTTTTGGCTTGAAAAATTCATTGTTTGATTATATAAAATCTACTCTGCCTTCGCATGAAATAGGGAATTTTCTCGAGAGTTCGAACCATTCCGTACCCATTGGGGTTTTCGAGGATCGATATTATCGAGACCTTTTGTTTCGTAATGACTTAGCATAAAATAAAGAATTTGTTCGATAGTTTGAACGATTTTGCACCCATTAGGGTTTTCAAGAGTCGATATTATCGAGACCCTTAGTAATTCAGCTGAGGGTAGCCTTTTTAACCGGTTTGTGAAATTTTTTGAAGGCCTGTTTTATATCAAAAATCGGATGTTCTCCGAACCGTATTAATTTGGTCGTAGCCTTTAGCTTGGGATTTGCCTTTCAGGCTTGTTTCCCTATTACACTTTGAACTTGTTCGAAGTATCAGTTCCCGAGTGGGTGGCCGTGGCCTATAAAATCGAGGGTTGCCTTTTTAAGGTCTTAGATCTCGAGGTTTAGTAATTCAATCATGTCGATTTTTTGGATGGCAGTCCCGGAGTGCGGGGTCAATTATTCAAACTTTTAGTTGCGATCGGTCCTTAAGCCAGTTTTCACAATAGATCACAAGTACGAAGTTGTAAAGTAAAAATTTCTCTAAGGCATGAAAAATCTGGTAAGGAAAAAATACTTCTTTCAATAGATTATACATGCATACATGTTTGCCATTAGGACTCGAGTAATCTACATGGACATGGTTCATTCTACTATTTGACCCTTATGAAATTTACCTATCAAGACCTTGTTGACACGAAGTATTTTCCTTATAACATTTGAGGGTGATGCCCCCAGTATTCGAGGCTGATTGTAAATAAGCCTCGGATAATGTTGAATTGCTCTAAGTTAGCACGAACAACGGTTGCCTCGTTAAAAACCTCGCCGAAAAAACCCATTTGGGAAAAAAACCAGGCTAAGCGAAAAAGAGTGCAATGCGTGCTTTCAGACCTAAGGACTTTGTGTTGAAGAATCCCTCGATGTCTTCGATTGAATACCTGCAATTGGTTAGTATAAAATATAAATGAAAACGGAGAAGGTCATACCTTAGCAGTAATATCATTGGAGGAGTGATATGTTCCAATTATTTGGTAAATGCTCGCCGTTTACCGTGCCAAGTTTGTGGGATCCTTTCCCGACGATATTGAGGACCTGATACGGTCCCTCCTAGTTTGGGCCAAGTTTTCCTTCGTTTGGGTCTCGAGTATTGAGGGTGACTTTTCTCAAAACTAGGTCCCCGATTTTAAAGTGTCAAAGATTGGCTCTTCAGTTGTAATACCTTTCGATCTGCTGTTTCTGTGCGCCATTCAAACGAGAGCGGCTTCTCGCATTTCATCTAGAAACTCGAGGCTTGTATTCATAGCCTCGTGATTTGACTCTTCCGTTGCATATTGAAACCTGAAGCTAGGTTCCCCGACTTCGACTGGGATCAGAGCTTCGTCACCATAGACTAGGGAGAATGGTGTAGCCCCGTACTGGATTTCAGTGTTGTTCTGTACACCCAAAGGACCTGGGGAAATATTTCTCTCCATTTTTCTTTAGCGTCTGTAAAACTTTTCTTTAGATTTTTAATGATGGTCTTGTTCGTCGATTCGGCCTGTCCGTTCCACTAGGATGATATGTCGTTGACAGGATCCTTTTTTATTTTGTGGTCTTCGAGAAACTTTGTCACTTTGCTGCCGACGAATTGCTTTCTATTGTCGCAGACAATCTCGGCAGGCATCCCGAATTGGCATATAATGTTGACCTAGATGAATTCTATGAATTCTTTTTATCTGACTTTCTCGAAGGCCTGTGCTTCAACCCACTTAAAGAAATAGTCAGTCATAACCAAAATGAATTTAGCTTTACCTGGGGCCGATGGTAGAGGGCCGACGATATCCATTCCCCATTTCATGAACGTCCATGGGGATAAGACTGAGTGGAGTTGCTCTTTGGGTTGGTGAATCATTGGAGCCTACCTTTTACATTTTTCGAACAAATTCCTTTGTATCTTTTTCCATATCGACCCAGTAGTATCCAGCTCTGATGACCTTATGAACCAATGACTCGGCACCAGAATGATTTCCGCAAGTGCCTTCATGAATTTTCCGTAGGACGTAGTCGGTATCTCCTGGACCCAAACATACTTCCACAGTCCATCGAACATCCTTCTATACCGTGTTCCATCTTCAGCTAATGTGAACCGTGTGGCCTTCGTACGTAGAGTTCTCAATCCCCTAGGACCCGATGGAAGCTTCCCGTTCTTTAGGTACTCGATATATTTATTCCTCCAATCCCAGGTTAGACTTGTGGAGTTTATTTCGGCGTGTCCTTCTTCGATCAATAGCCTCGAAAGTTGTACGACAGTCCCCGAGCTAATCACGTCGTCTTCGACTAATGACCCTAAATTTGCGAGGGCATCGTCCTCGTTGTTTTGTTCTTGAGGTAGATGCTGTAGGGTCAATTCTTTAAACCGATGTAGAGTCACATGTAGTTTGTCCAAGTACCTCTGCATTCGATCTTCTCGAACCTCGAAAGTTCTGTTAACTTGGTTTACCACAAGTAGGGAGTCACATTTGGCCTCAATGACCTCTGCTCCCAAACTGTTAGCTAGCTCGAGACCTGCAATCATGGCCTTATACTCGGCCTCATTATTAGTCAATTTTGAAGTTTTGATAAACTGTCTAATTGTATTACCTGTGGGCAGCTTCAAAATGATACCTAGCCCGGACCCCTTCACATTCAAAGCGCCATTTGTGAAAAGGGTCCACACACCCAATGATGTACTCGATTTTAATAATAGTTCCTTTTCGACCTCGGGTACGAGGGCTGGCGTAACTCAGCCACGAAGTCTTCCAAGATTTGAGACTTGATGGTCATTCGGGGGTTGATACTCGATATCATACCCACTGATCTCGACGGCCCACTTGGCCAATCGACCCGAGAGTTCGGGCTTATGCAAAATATTGCAAAGGGGATAGGTTGTCACCACACAAATTGGGTGACATTGAAAATATGGTTAATTTCCTAGAGGCACTTATTAGAGGAAGCGCTATTTTTTCTAAGTGTGGGTACTGGGTCTCGGCCTCACATAGGATTCGACTAACATAGTAAACAGGAAATTGAGTACCTTGCTCTTCTCGAACCAGGACCCCACTTAACGCGATTTCGGAGACTGCTAAGTACAAGTAGAGTTGCTCGTCCACTTTCGAAGTATGAAGCAATGACGGGCTCGAGAGGTACCATTTTAGTTCCTCCAGTGCTTGTTGGAATTCCGGATCCATGCAAAATTGTTCTTCTTTTTAACTAGTGAGAAGAACTGATAACTTCTATCTAAGGACCTCGAAATAAATCGGCCTAAGGTGTCTATGCTCCTTGTTAACCTTTGTACGACCTTAACATAGTCTACGACCGTGACATCTTTGATGTCCTTGATTTTATCGGGGTTGATCTCGATGCCCCGATTTGATACCATGAAATCGAGGAACTTCCCCGAGTTGACCCCGAATGCGCACTTCTCCGGGTTGAGTTTCATGTTGTACTTTCTTAGTATATCTAAGGTCTCTTGCAACTGTTTCAAATGGTCCTCTGTGCGCGGGACTTAACTAGCATATCTTCAATATAAACCTCCATTGATTTACCTATTTGTTGTTTGAACATTCGATTTACTAGGCGTTGATAAGTAGCAGCAACATTTTTTAATCCAAATGGAATTACGTTATAACAATAGTTGCCGTACTTAGTGATGAACGAAGTCTTTGATCCTCGGGTTCATTTGTATTTGATTGAACCCAGAGTAGGCATCAAGAAAACTGAGGATCTCGTGGCCGACCGTGGCATCGATCATACGATCGATATTCAACAAAGGAAAGGAATCTTTAGGGCATGCTTTGTTTAAATCTTTATAATCTACGCACATTCTAAGTTTATTCCTTTTTTTAGGGACTATGACTACATTTGCTAGCCATTCAGGATATTTTACCTCCTGAATGAATCCTATTTTGAGAAGTTTTGTTACCTCGTCCTTGATGAATGTATGTGTAATCTCGGACTGGGGCATTCTCTTTTGCTTTACCGGTCGAAACTTTGGATCCAAGCTCAAGCGATGGGTAGTGATCTTCGGTGGAATCCCTGTCATATAAAGGTGGGACCAAGCAAAACAATCCATATTATCGATAAGGAATTTAATAAGTTTTTCCCTGAGCTAGGGGGTTAAGCCCGTGCCCAGGTATACCTTTCGCTCGGGCAGGTACTCGATCAGTATGACTTGCTCCAGATCTTCGACCGTTGATTTTGTGGCATCGAAGTCATCAGGAATTATGAAGAATTGGGGAATCCAATGTTCGTCATACTCGTCCTCCCCTCGCTCCTCTGATTGGGTCGAGGCCGGTACATGTGATTGCAATTTAACCTCGTTCTTTTCTTTTGACTCCGATCCCCTTACTGACGAAAGCGCCGATACCGGTATTAATTCATCGACCGCGAACATTTCTTTGGCAGCATATTGTTCCCCATACACCATTTTTACTCCATCCGGCGTCGGGAATTTCAGCATTTGGTGAAGGGTTGAGGGGACCGCCCTTATGTAGTGAATCCAGGGTCTTCTAAGCAGGGCGTTGTATCTCATATCGCCCTCGATCACATGGAACTTGGTTTCTTGAATAATCCCAGCTACATTCACTAGTAAGATGATTTCTCCTTTAGTTGTTTCACTTGCCATGTTGAAACCATTGAGAACCCGATTTGCGGGCACGATCTGGTCTTGTAGGCTGAGTTGCTCCACAACCCTCGATCGAATAATATTGGCCGAACTCCCTGGATTTTAAAACACGTTTAACTTGATTTTTATTCATAAGAATAGAGATTACCAATGCATCATTGTAGGGTTGTGAGATCCCTTCTGCTTCCTCATCATTGAAGGACAAGGTGCCTTCCGGTACATAATCTCGAGTTCGTTTCTCCCTGGTGATCGACACCTTGGTGCGCTTGAACACGGGCCCTTAGTATGTCGACCCCACCAACAATCATATGAATCACGTGTCGTGGTTCTTCCTGTTCGTTTTTCCTATTTGCATCCCTGTCTCTGAAGTGATTTTTAGCTCGGTCACTCAAGAATTCTCGAAGGTGCCTCTCATTTAATAGACGGGCCACCTCCCCCCTTAGCTATCTGCAGTCTTCGATTTTATGACCATGGGTACCATGGTATTTGCATATTTGGTTAGGGTTTCTTTGGGATGGATCGGTCTGTAGGGGTCTTGGCCACCTAGTATCTTTGATTCCCCAATGGCTGATACAATACTTGATGCGTCGATGCTGAAGTTGTATTCTAATAATCGTGGTGCTTCTATGGGATCGTCATTTTTATCGAATCCACTTTTGCTCATTAGCCCTCGAGAGCTCTGTCCTCGATCATTCTTTCGATCATTTCAAACGGGATTACGTCCTGGGCCGCTGTTTCTACGATCTGTGTTGTATGGTTGATACCGATCTTTGTTAGATCGGAGTTCTCTGTTGATGTCCCTTTGAACTCTGCCAACGAGCCTGTTTGGGTAGACGGAACCGGAAGGGGTCCCCAATTGATCATCCTCGACCCTGATCATTAACTGGTACTGATTAGGCACATCGGCCCAGGTCACTACTGAATATTCAATTAAATTCTACTTTAGTTGTCGTGATGCTACCGAACTTCGTTCGTTCAAACCTTAGGTAAAGGCCTGAACAACCCAATCATCTGTGACCGGGGGTAGGTTCATGTGTTCCATCTGGAACCGAGATACGAATTCCCTTAACATTTCGTTGTCTTTTTGTTTCACTTTAAAGAGGTCCGACTTCCTACTCGCAACCTTTATTGCTCCAGCGTGTGCCTTCACGAAGGAATCTGCAAGCATGGCGAAGGAATCAATGGAATTAGGTGGCAGATTGTGATACCATATCATTGCATTTTTCGATAAAATTTCTCCAAATTTCTTCAGTCGAACAGATTCAATCTCATCATCTTCCAAGTCATTCCCCTTTATTGTGCATGTATAAGAGGTGACATGCTCATTAGGGTCGATGGTCCCATTGTATTTGGGGATTTTCGGCATGCGGAATTTTTTCGAAATGGGCTTCGGTGCCGCACTTGGGGGAAACGGCTTCTGCACGAACTTCTTCGAATCCAAACCTTTTAGAATCGGAGGTGTCCCCGGTATTTGGTCAACCCGGGAGTTGTATGTTTCTACCTTTTTGTCGTTTGCCTCGATTTTCTTTTCTCCTGATTCAATTCGTTAAGTGAGTCCCTCGAGCATTTTCATAATGGCAGGGTCAATCCCCGATTCATTGGCGTTCGATCTCTCCGGTACAGGTTCGGCTCTGTGAACAACTTCTGGTGGAGGCTCAAATTCGACCCCACTTGGTGCACAGTGCTGATTTTGTAGTTGTGCTATAGCGGCTTGTTGAGCATGTAGCATCTCAAATATCAATTAGAGGCTGACTCCACCGTCTTCTCCTCTTTGCGTACCTCGACCATCTGATCGATCTTCCATGTGTACACTACCTTCGGGATCAGCGCCCAGATTTGCATTTAGGGCGATATGTGAACTGGCATCGGCGAGATCTGAAATTGGCACTCCCTCGAGATTAGCCTGAGGCACTTCGATCCCTAGGGCGGCTATATTGTCGTTTCCCCGTGAAATTTGAGGCCGTTGTCAGCATGTGTGGGTGCTGTTTTAGAGTTTGACATGTTTATCCTGAAAACAAAAATACTTACAAGAACAAGCGTAAAGTAGTGTGTGTTATCGGAATCAGTATTAAAAAATCACTATTATCCTTAGCCCCACGGTGGCGCCAAACTGTTTACCGTTAAAATTGGATAACAATTAAACTTATAATATGGTTTTAAGGACACGTGATTTCACCTAATACCAATTTATAAGTATGAAGATTAGTAATAGAAATTAACAATAAGATAGAGCAAACCAGTGTTGAAACTTAATTTAACCCTCGAGCTAGAGTACCCTCGAACTGGTCGATATTAGAACAGTTATGAATAAAACAGAAGTAAACTGATGAACAAGAACATATAAGCGGGAGAGAAAGTGTTATATTGCTTTGATATGTGCGAACAATGTGTCCTACAAATGATTAGAAATCCCCTTTATATTGTAGAGTAATTCTACTTATGGTATAACTCTAATTACAGAAGGAAATCCAATGATTAGCTAATGAGACGTTCCTGATTTGATCCGTTCTGAGATTTCCGCCAGATCTTCGACCAGTCACAGATATCTCATCTTTCTGTTATCATGCTATCTTCGATCTTGCTCGATATCTGCCTCATTTGCTCTCGATCTCTATTGGCCTCAATCTCGACAGGTACCTCGAATCCCAAAACTCGATACCTCGTCCTCGTGCTTTGGGCTGAAACACTACGGGGCCGACTCTCGATGCAACTCCCTGGCCTCGGTCAAATAGTAGAATTTGGTGAACCCAATTTTAACCGTATACACTTTTATCGTCTCATTTACCGTTCAAGATTTACATTGTTAACTTATTTATGACGCCTTGTTATTTTCGACCCAACATCATCGTCATCCTCATCAATCATCCAATTTAATACTTCTTTCCAGAAATTGTACCGCTAGAATACTCTAGGAAACAAATGCAACAGTCCCGTGCCCATCCTGGCCATGTGAAATATCTCAGAATTTGTTTTTGTTTATTAGCAATCTAATCCAACACTGCCAAAACTCATATACTGACATCTGCATTAAATATTGTACCCCCCTCCCCTCCTCCCCCGCCTAAGTGTCACTCCCATTCGATGTCTACAGCTGCCTTTGTTACCTAGCTACTAACCGTTACGCAAGAAATTTTAAGTAAAAGTGTACTTTTTCTATATGTGGTGGAGCAGTGCCTTAAAATAATCGAAGAATCATTATTTATCTATGGTTTTTTGGGTTAAGTGTCACTGAAACTATTCCCAAGATTCCATGGAGAGTGAAATAGTGGGAGGTAAGTTACAAAAACCCACTTACCCAACTGCGTATTTAGGAATAAAATGCACAACTTTCTAGGTAAAAGAGTTAGTACTTCATATTTATTTTATTAATAATGCGTTTAATGTGAATTTTTATGCTATCAATGTATTTTAATGAGTTATACACTTTTCATTTCAATTTAAATTAGGTAGTTTAACTTGACACAACATTTAAGAATTTTTTTTTTTTTGGAATTTGTGGTCTTAAAAGTTTTGTATGGTCATGATATTTGTATGGTTATAAAAGTTTCTCGTTAAAAGTAAAATCGATAAAATAAAAAATTTAAAATAAAACTATTTCTAATTATAAAAATACATTATTTTTCTTTGAAACAGACGAATAAAAAAAGTGTGTCATATAAACTGAAACCAAAGAAATAGCAGATTATTAATTCATTGTTCATGTTACTATTATCAGGATTGATATGTAGTGTTCCTAATGGCTGCAAGTCTAACTTAATCTAATAGTATAAAGATTATTTCTACTCAGTACACAAATATAAATTTTTTACTTATTAGAGAGAGGGATGGGGAGGGGTTTTATTTTCTTCACCTTTGTATTATTACGAATTTAACTTTTATATATTAATAATGTAAAAGAATTCCTACGTTATTATGTCATAAAAGATAGTTACGAGTTACGATATGAAAAAAGTGAGATTAATGACATAAAAAGTAAGATATCTTTACCTGCTAAAACATAATCCCTCTGTTTCAATTTATATGAATGTATTTTTTTTTAATCCGTGCCAAGAAGAATGATCCTTTTCTTATTTAAAAATAACTTACCTTTATGCACAAAATATATGTGCCTCATTTTATACCACAAAACTAAAAATCTTCTCTTTTTTTAAAAAACTTTTGTGCATAATCAAATGAGTTAATGTAAATCGAAAGGAAGAGAGTATTTAAATAGTATTATAAAAAATTGAGTTGTCAATACATATAATTTATTAGGAGCAGTTTTTTCTTTGTACCATGCAACTGAAGACTATTTTACTAGAAAAGTTTTAAGCAGAATACAGTGGATCTGAACTTCATATCTCTTAGCTCTGTCAGTCTCAAAAAATCACGGTTCCGAGGCTTTAGTATTCTCTGCTCCGCTCTTCAGCTTGTAAATGGTCAGCTCCTCTTCAAGTTTGTTATGGTGCAGTACTCTTTTTCCCCTTCTTTCTACTAACTACTAAATGAACTCTTTTAGTAATTGACTCACTTTGCCAAATCTTGAATGAATTCAGTTGTTTGTCTATACTTGAGGTTTTTCATTTACTACACTGTTTCTTGTGTTCTCTTTTCAAGAAAAGCTGAAGGTTTTGTTCTTTGTTTCTAACAGTGGATACCATTTTCAGGGTTAAACATCCTCACACATAAGAAAGTTTCTAGCTCATTGTTTCCTAAAACATTATTCTGCGGTTTCCCTTTGTTCTTATAAAAAACTGAACTTTAGCACAAATCTTAAGTATCTAGATCTGCCTTTAAAATCCATTAGGAACAAAAAAATAATCAAGAAAAGGGGTGATGTTGTTGAGAGTTTGGGACTCTACAAGCAACCACAAGAAGTTCTGGTAATCAGCCACAGTGATATAAAATAGTGAAAAATGAGATCCATAGAGGACAAAGGGTGCTTGAATTATGGACAAAAACAAGAGGTTGTAGGAGGAGGCAGCAGTATGAATTTTGAGTTTCATAAAGGGAATGGAGTAAATCGTGCATCCACTCACCATAGAACAGCAGCCTCAGGTAAGCCAACACCATCAAAATGGGATGATGCACAAAAATGGTTAGTGAATCTTTCAAGAGGGGGAGGAGAAAAACATCAATCTAAAGCCACCCCTCGAAACTCGAATGCTGATGACTTAAGGTTGATTGCACCAGTTCCAAAGAAAGAGGACTATTCGAGTGGGGAGGAAGGAGATTCTAGTATGATTCAATTTGAAGTGGAAACAAAGAAAGTTGATTGTGATGAATCAATATGGAGAATCAATAAGGCTTCTAATAACAACTCTGCCTCAGCTGTTCGATCGATATGTGTTAGGGACATGGGAACAGAAATGACACCAATCGCAAGCCAAGAACCATCAAGAACTGCCACTCCAATTAGAGCTACAACTCCAGCAGCAACAAGTCCAATATCCTCAGGATCTTCTACTCCTATTAGGGGCCACAATGGGGTACTGCAGACAATAGAAAATGGTCAAACTGTTGCCACCACAGGTGAGAACAGGGGAAATTCAGGGACTACACGAGTCGTTTGTGATGCAGATGAAACTATTGACAATGAATTAGCAGCTAAGAAGGAAACAGAACCTGCAAACAAGCTCAATCCACTGGAAACTCGCGCAATGGCTTGGGATGAGGCTGAACGTGCCAAGTACATGGCCAGGTAATGTGCTAGATAGGCTGCTCTGTTGATCAGGAATTACTGTACTATTATTTTTTCTTTTCAAAAACTTTTATCCAGATACATAAATGCTTATTTTTAAAATCAGTTCCAGTAGTTAAAAGTGATTTTCATGCTTATATGCTACATATAATCAACTAATCTGAACGAGTCTGTTTGTACCACTCTTTCTTTGCGTTGATCATATGAGTAACAGCATATATATATTGATTTGTCTGCAGGTATAAGCGCGAAGAGGTGAAAATACAAGCTTGGGAAAATCATGAAAAGAGGAAAGCTGAAATGGAAATGAAAAGAATGGAGGTAATCAATCTTAATTCATTTTGACATGTCACTTTCTTTCATTTTAATTTTTACACCATCTTGCTTGCGGTGGTGAGTACCAAAGCTATACGAATGGACTTGTCAAAATGGTGGTGGTTTGGATTTGCAGGTGAAGGCAGAAAGAATAAAAGCAAGGGCGCAAGAGAAGTATACAAACAAGTTGGCATCAACAAGGAGAATAGCAGAGGAGAAAAGAGCCAACGCTGAAGCAAAGCTGAATGAAAAAGCTGTAAAGACTTCTGAAAAGGCAGATTACATAAGGAGGACTGGTCATCTTCCCTCCTCTCTCTCTTTTAAGTTACCTTCTTTCTGCTGGTAGCACCTTTCTTCTATACCTATAAACTATATTTACTACTATGTAGTAACTTTGATCTTTTCTTGCGTGGTTTAATCAAATCTTTTGTGCTCAAGCCTTTATCACATATGGTACATTTCGAAAGGCGGGTGTATGCAAAATTTTATATAAGCGGTGTCATCATTTTAAAGAGTGAATAAGTAATAATTCATTATAACATCATATTAAAAGATATAGTTAGAATCATATTAATAGAACAACACAAGAATAGTAACTGAAATTTTATTTTTTAAGATGTAAATAATACTAAATTTTAAAAAAAATATAAAATACTAGACAATTACACAAAAACTCATCATTCATTCTATTTTACAAATTGTTCTTAATCAATTTCAATATTTTAGAAAGAAGATGAAAGAAAAAAGACACCTGATAAACTTATAACAAAAGACAAATAATTTAGTGTTGCATAAAATATGCAAATGTGACTTTTGATTCATTATCACCGCTTGGCTAAGGTATCCGCCCCCGGCTACAGGTGCTCACTGTCAAAGGCGGACCAGGATTTGAATTAGTTATCAGGCTATAAATTAATCCTATTTAAGAGAAATTATCAATTATGTTCATTTACAAGTAGCT
The DNA here is from genome assembly GCA_005239505.1 of Nicotiana paniculata. Lineage (NCBI taxonomy): Eukaryota > Viridiplantae > Streptophyta > Magnoliopsida > Solanales > Solanaceae > Nicotiana > Nicotiana paniculata. The sequence goes on along the minus strand of ML321710.1, from coordinate 137,259 downwards.
TATTATAAAAATTGATTAATTCATAAAATATTACTAATATTAACCAATTAGCTATTTGTAGCAAAAAAAAGTCAATTTTTTACTTTTTTTTTTTGAGTGGGTGTTATTAGAATAGACTTGGTACATCTTAAGGAACTTGAATCTCAGTTTTGGGATGATTTGGTGAAGTTTTGAGATGGTTTGAATTGAAAATTCGAAGTCAAAATTGAACATGAAAAAACTGATATGTGTATCACATGTATATCCATGTATACTTCTGCGTGATACATGTGTCACAGAAGAATTTTTGAATTCGATTTAATCACGAATTTTGATACAAAACAAGTCCAAATCACCTCAAATCTTCCTAAAATTTTGTATATTAACTTATCTATATGTTTCAATGAATTTCAACTATACCCATTGAAAAAAGTTCCTTTTTTACTTAGATTTTTGGAATATTGTATTATTTTTTTGTATTTCATCACTTTATTTTCTATCTCATCCATGCAATTTCCTTTCTCTCTTGCATCTAATGTTGCTAATCACGCTTAAAAATATGGAAGGTGATTTTTTGCATGTGATTCTTTGAGAGAAATAACTTTATTTATTTGGTTTTTCAATTTTTATATGTGCTTGACTAGTTTTGATAAGTCTATAACTAATAGCTAGAGATTGGTAAGTTAAAACTTATTTGAGATATTTGTATAAGTTTTCGATTCTTCAAATCAAATACTTTATAAATTTTGGACCAATATTATTGGGCTGGATCAAACCAGTAACCTAACTATAACTTCGCGCACGGAGTCCACTACTAAAATATGTTAGAAATCACAAAATTTTGATGGAATTTCGACGGCAAAGAAGTTGTGGGAATTAAGTTCGTCGAAAAAGGATTCGATGGACAGGCGTCATATGACGTTTTATTTCAATCACGAACTTTTGGTAGATTAATTTCAAAAGGTAATTAAACGTTAAAGAGGCAACTAATCCATATGCCATATGACGTTATAATTTTGGGAAATTTACACAAATATTTCAAATAAGTCTCAACTTATCAACCTCTAGCCATTAGTCATAGACTTATCAAAACTAGTCAAGCATATATAAAAATTGAAAAACCAAATAAATAAGGTTCTTTCTCTCAAAGAACCACATGCAAAAATCACTTTTCATATTTTTAAGCGTGATTAGCAACATTAGATGCAAGACGGAAAGGAAATTTCATGGATAAGGTAGCAAATAAGGTGATAAAATACAAAAAATATATACAAAATTCCACAAATCTAGCAAAAAAGAAACCTTTTCAATGAGTATAGTTGAAAGCATATAGATAAGTCAATATATAAAATTTGAGAAAGATTAGAGGTGATTTGGACTGGTTTTGTATCAAAATTCATAATCAAATCGAGTTAAAAAAATTCTTCTGCGACACATGTTTTTCACACACAGATACACGAATGATACACATGTCATTTTTTTTCATGTTCAATTTTTACTTCGAATTTTTAATTCAAACCACCTCAAAACTTCACCAAGTCATCCCAAAATTAAGATTCAAGCTCCTTAAGACGTACCCAATCTATTCTAATAATACTCACTAAAAAAAGATTTATTTTTGCTACAAATAGGTAATATTTTGTAAATTGGCCAATTTTAATAATGAACTACTTATAAATAGACATAGCTAGTAATTTTCCTATAATTTTTACACTTACAGCTTTCCTTTTTTTTTTTTCCCCTGCCTTTTCTAGCCTTTAGAAATACTAATCTTTTAGGGAGAGTTTGAATACTGATAGAGGAAAAACCATGTTGGCATTATAGTTTGGCCAACCTATTCGTCGGTGTTCACTCCCTGATCAGTAAGAGGGTTCATGAACTTTTAACATTTTTCTCTCAAAATTCTTGAATGGCACGCACTTGACATTTAAAAAGCTGTGCCTATCTCCTACTTAGAGCTTGTATGGGTAAGCTATTAAAAAATATTTATTTGAAAATTATTTTTGCTCAAAAGTGCTTTGAAAAAGTACTTTTGAATATTAACAATTTATGTTTGACCAAACGAAGTATATATCAAGTTGAAATAAGAAATAAGGCGTTGTAAATTTTTACAGTCCAAACCTAAACGCACATAAAAGTTAAGCTATAATGATGACTGATATCTTTTGCTCAAAATATAGGTCACTGAAGGTATGTATTTGCCCGAAATTTCTTTTTTCTTTTTTCATGACATTGTTTAATTATTGTGATATTCGGCTTAAAGTTTGTATATTTATATGCATATTGTCTCGTTTTACTCATATTTCGTGGATTTCGAATGTGTAATGTATTAATTTATTCTAATTCATGGTATTTTTATGTGTAGGAGTCACCCGGAGGCAATATGAGACGAAAGCGCACGCGTTGAAGCGAAAAGGGAACAAAAGAAGAAAATGGCCCAGTGTAGCGGCTAAGCCAGTGCGTCGCTCTCTGCCTGGGGCGCATATTAAAGTTCCAAAATTTTTAGGCCAATAGGTCAGCGCCAGGGCCAACGTGACGCGCTATCCGGGACAGTGGGTGACAGAAATTCTCCTACTTCGTGCAGGACAAAGTCTTTTCGGTCTTACACATCTCCAACTTGTATAAAAAGAAGTCTAAACCTATTTTGAAGCGAGAGACGCCTCTATGAGAGAAAAACACAAATGGAACATCTGGCAGCAAGGATTCTCAGTTTTTCTTCATCTTTCTTAGTATTTTCAACTATTCAACACTTTTGAAATTGTTTAACTTTTTCATGAGTGGCTAAATCCATAAGTTTTGGGGTTGTGATAGCCAAGAATATTGTTGTTCGAAGTTAATTTTACATTGATTAGAGTTTGCTAATATATGGTTGTTTCTTTAATTATGTGATTAATTGCTTAATTGTCTGGCCAACAATTAGGTTCTATTTATTATCTATGCCATGCTGGGAGAGCTACGTCTAGATTAGAGAAGAATTGAAGAAGGCATGATCTTAACTCTTCGCGGGAGGGGGGCAGTTTTGTGGTTAAAATAGGAATATACCTAACCACTATGCTTAATTGAATATCGTAATTTTAATGCGTTCTTAATAGATTGATATTATAGGAATATAGGTGTTAATCTATTTTGAATAGACAAGTCGTAATCGAAAGAATGCTACGAGAGCAATTATTCGATTAATTAGCAACAACGAATTATATGAAAGGGAGATTTAATTAGAATGTAATAGGGTTGGTAAATCAATCACAATCCTGGAATGTTTATCTCTACTGAATTCTCAACAACCATTTCCTACTTGCTTAATTAGTTAATTGTTACATTCATTACTTAGTTATAATCACACTATTCAACTCTGACTGACTCGACCGAATAACAATTTTAGTAAAATTAGTAGGTAGTTAACACAAGTATCTGTGGGTTCGACACTCTACTTATCATTATATTACTTGTTGACCATGTATACTTGCGTGTGCATTTGAGAGAAACATTTTGCACGACTAGACTTTTTCTATGACATTCTTTGGGTAACATGATCATGTGATAGAAGGGCTTAATAGTGGAGAATTGAAAGATAACAACAACAATAACAATAATAAAATTTGCCTATTGATAGTTTGAAATAATTAATATAATACTTGAGATCTTCCCTCAATTCAAGAAAGGCAAAATACAAAGTTGATCGGTCAACCGAAACTAATTGCATTCGTTAGCCAAATATATATACTCCCTCTATTTTAATTTATGTGAACCTATTTGACTGGGTACGATGTTTAAGAAAAAAGAGAAGACTTTTGAACTTATGGTGTAAAATGAGGCACATATATTTTGTTTGGCTAGAAATCATCACATAAAAATAAATACTTTTCAAATATGCAAAGGGGTCATTTTCTTTGGCATAGACTAAAAAGAAAATAAATTTACATAAATTAATAGAAGGAGTTTTAGTTGCGAGCAGCTAAAATTATATATATTTCTCATTCAAGAATATCTAAGACATGGGCTTTGACACGGTTTGGCCCATGGACAACCTGTACATAGTCCAATCGACTAAGGCCCAAGAAATTAGACGACAAGCGCTGACATTTCAGAGCAAAGATGCTATAAATATTAGTCAATTCTTACAATACTACCAATATTAATCAAATGCTATTAATATTAGCTCAATTGACTATTTGTACGATTCTCCCTTTCTTTCTTCTATCTCCCCTTCTAACTTCTTTCTCCCTCACGTAGCCAACGAGCAGAAAAAGAACAAAATTAGTTATTAGTAATAATAATTAATTTTATTAATCCACCACTACATCCATCCTGCAATAAATCTATTCATATCGTTACTAGTTGTTCCTCACTCTCTCTTCCTCAATGGGAATCAAAGCAGAAGCACGATAGGACAACTTTGTAAATCGCATCTCATACTCAGTAACTAACATCTGATCCTGTTGAAGGTACTCAAAATGCATCCTCATCTCCTCTCTCCTGGTGTGTGGCACAAACTGCTCCGAAAAAACCCTGGAGAACAGAGCCCATGTAAGAGGAGGTGATCCTGCCGGTCTTCCTAACTCATAAACCTTCCACCACCTCTAGGCTGGACCCTGCAGCTGGAAGGCAGTGAAATCAACTGCATTGGACTCAACTTTTCCTGAAATCGCGTAGAATCTCATGACAGCGATTCAAGAATCCATAATTGTTCTTTGAAGGTGTACAACTAAAGAAAGAAGGATGCAACTTATCTAACCTCTTCATCTCATCAGCTGACATCGCGGGCCTATCCTCAGATTGCGCGGCAATATTAGGATGAACTCCCCAAACTAGTAATACTATAAGAGTCTGATAACCATGGGCTGCCTAGTCTGGGGTACGAGTAGCTAGAGTTTTTGCTCCACCCCTTTCCTGGAAAGTAGTTGGTACTATAGGAAATGTCCGGCTTAAGCCAAACTCTCGAACAAACCAACCATGCGTATCAAAGCATCCGAACAACTAGTGAAACAAATAAGCCCTAGGAACCTAATATGGTACCTCTGGATCGACATAATCATGAACCTACTCCACCGCAGGAGCTACTGGTGGCTCCATAGTAGTTGCACGAGCAAGGGCCCTAGATGTAGTGCGTGCTCCCCCCACCTCTGCCTTAACCCCCAGTTTCTCATGTTCCTAGCCTGGGGTACTGTCACTTGCTCAGCTGCACCAGACGGTCGTATCCTCACCATCTGCGAGAGAATACAAAAAGTAACGATTTAGATTTTGGGGATAAATAAATCCACACGACAAAAAATAAAGGATAGAGAAGTTTTCCTAACAGTCATGTAGCCTTTCGAAGATAAGAACAGAAGTCTCTAGACCGATATGCAAGACTCTACTAGACGTGCTCATGACTCGTGATACCTAAGCAACCTAGTTCTTTGAAACCAACTTGTCACGACCCATAAATCCCACTGTGATAGTGCCTAACACTACTGGCTAGGCAAGCCATTAATCAATAAGCGGAAAATAAACTTAAATATAGGATTAATTAATCCCAATAGTTGAATAACATAAATAGTTGAAGTCAATAATACAATCCAGCGGAAACCCATCCCACGACCTGGTGTCATCGAGTACATGAGCTCTACAGAATTCAAATACAGAGTCTGATCTCAAAATACAACACTATCTGAAAGATAGAATAGTGATAACATGAACTAAGATAAAAGGGGATTCAAGTTCTGCAAATGAAAGCAGAAGCTACTTCGAAATCTCCAAAACAACTGGTACTTATCCCACTCTCTGGCAATCACCCCTCTCAGAGCACCGAGATCTGCATAAAAAGTGCAAAGTGTAGTAAGTAACAAACCAAACCTCGGGCTGAAATCAGTGACGAGCTTGGCAAGGTCCATTATTCAATTTCAATAGCCAATAACAACAATAACAGTATAATAATGGAAAAAGGAAAAGTATCTCAGTATTATCAAGTTCAACCTTTTCACTATGAGAGAGAAAATAATCGTGCTTTCCAAGAATAATAGTTAAGGCATAAATTCTTCTACAGAAATCACCTAAACATGGTTTTATCAATCTAACTCTAATTTCAAGTCAACACATCAAATAGAGACATAAAGTACTAATAAGCACGAGGAAAGAAACACAACCCGATACATGCATGACAAGTACACATGCTAGAATCAACAATATCGCAGTTAAATCATCAAGTATATCAAATCTCAGAACATGTATGGTGTCTGGCACAATTGCCCTTCAATCATCACATACAACAACACTTAGCACCATAAGAGTACCTGACACAAGTCCCTCACCAAGCACATATATTAGTCGTGTGTCCGCACCCACATGTTATTACCTTACTCCGGAGGGATGGGTCCTAGCCCAAGAATTGATTAGATCTAAGTCAACGATCAATATCACTAAGCGCAATAAGAGTCTTGGCGCATGCGTCACCTCATAATCAAATCTACTCAACCCAATGTGAGGCATGGTGCACGAGTCACCTTACTATCACTATCACATCAGCTTTACGGCCCACGATCAGTCATCAACCGCTCAAGTCTCAAATTCTCACATCTCACAATAGTTAGCTCGATCGGTGTTACATATATAAAGGCATCAACATCATGTGAGATAACATATAAAGAATGCACATAGACAAAAATATAATATGTGGATGTAACATCATGACTAAGAATAGGACTACAACTAATGCAAACCGCTCAATATGGAAAGAATAGCCCTATAATTTCTCAAACAATTAAGCACACAACCTGACATGATTCTAACATGAATAATCGCTCATATAGTCATATAAAAATCAGTTATAATGGGGCATGATAGAAACATAATGCACATAAGAGACTAAGGTCTACCAGATAATGAATAATCCTGGTATCACATATATGCCCCTTACCTAGCACATGCGTCACCCCAACATATATCGGACACCATAGCCAACGGGAAATTACCCTCAATCCATGTTTAGACAAGTTACTTACCTCAAATGAGCCAAGTCAATATTACAAAAATGCGTCCCCTCACAAATCAAACTTTGAACGGATCGAATCTAGTCAAATAACACTCCACGACGTCAAATAATGCTAAAAAGAAACAATGTCGGAGCATAAAGGCTCGATCTTTAATAAAAATACAAAGTCAATCAAAAATTCAACCCGAGCCCACACCCCAGGAACCCGATAAAAGTCACAAATCACAATCACAGATTCCAACACAAGTCCAAATATATAAGTTTCATCCAAATCTGACTCTGAATTGGGGTTGAAACCCCAATTATTCGTTCTCCAAATTTTTTCACGAAACTCCAATTTTCTCTCTTAGATTTCATCAACCAAAAGCCAAAATCCAGGATAGAATCATGAATAACAATAAATCCAAGTTAAGAATACTTACCCAATCCAAGTGGGTGAAAATCACCTCAATAATCGCCCCAATCTGAGCTCCTAATCCCAAAATATAATAAATAATGTCAAACCCTCGAATAAAAAAGTCTCGTCCAATAATTTTCGCCTACGCGTCTACTGCTTCTGCAACATTGCAGCTGCAGAAAAATCCTCAAAAGATGCGCACGGTATTAAAGTACCTGACCAAGCGCAACCACGGCTAAGGCTTGCTTCTGCGGGGCCGCCACAACGACATGCACAATCGCACCTGCGCCTAAAGTGTTACACCCCATGTTTTCGTACGTAAGAGTACGTCATAAGTCAATTGATGCAAGCTCAGAAGTGGGATCATATTTGAAAGTACATAAAGTAAGTTATTCATATTACCATGAAGTTTACAAATATTGAAGATCATGAACAACAAGTACAAAGCGGATTAGAAGGTTCAGAAGCTAAACGAATTGAAGAAAATAAGTCTTGTCAAAAGTCGACCAGTTAGGAATGTTATAACATGTGCTTTTGGGGTGAGACTAGGGTTATTAACATGATAAGGAGGTTATTCTAGGAGTTATTTTAGTCATATCATAGGAGTGTGTTATGTTTTTAAGTCAAGCGAGTTGTGGAACAAAAGTTTGCAAAGGTCATTACAAGTTACATTCATAAATGTGTTGAAATTTAGGTCAAATCTAGATGAGCTTTTATCTCAATATACTTGGATTTAGGGGACGATATATCCATTAATTTGAATATCTATGAGTCTATTTCTAACATATTAAACTGTTTGTCAATACGATATCGGAGTAGAGAGATATATGCGTTTTTACGAGATTGCGCAAGCTGCTAGGTGATAAGTAGATGCGTCACCTACTTGCTTAAATGAGAGTCCGAAAATGGGCTAATTTGGGTCGTCCAAAGAGACCATTTAAAGGCCTATTTATTTCATATAATACACTTATAATAGGGCACAATAATCATACCTAAACCCCTGCAAACATTCTCCCAAAAATTGCACACTAACCCTAATTGAATTTCTCTCCTTTTCAAGTTTTAGTTGGAGATAAAACCTAGAGTTTGAAGAACCAAGATAGGAGATGAGTTATTCAACAAATAAGGTAAGTTTAATTCTCTCTTTCATCCATTTTTTCTGCTAGAAATGTATGGAAATTCGTTCTATAATTGTAAGAACTCACGGGACGGTGATAGGAAGTCGTGAGTTCGAGTTATTCACTTGTAGCAGACTATTTTTTGGGTTGTTTGTATTGCTGTTGGATTGCGTGTTTTACTACTATTTTATGGAGTTTGGAGAGGAAGGGTGTGGAGAAACACCACACAAATATAGGGTGGTGGGCTGGTCATTCATCGTAACAATTTCGGGTTGTTTGACACTACTACGGTGTTCTTTTTGTGTATGAAGAGATCGGGGTGTGTTGAGCTGCTTTGTAGTATTTTGTGGTGTATATAAGGTTGAAAAATAACGTATATACATTTATATTATTGTGTTCTTGTGTTGTTGGTGTTATATTTAATTTGGAGGAACTAAGGATTATAGGAGAGATGCTGCCCGTTTTAATACAAAATAAGCTTATCGTTCATTATGCGATAGTTGTACCTTTCGTAACTTAATGATAGTATTGTTATCGCTGTTGTAGATTAAGGTGCGAAGAGGCGAGTTCAACTTAGTGATTGGAAAGATTGTGATAACATATGTTAAGGCTAAACCTTTTTTCATTCTGGCATGATCCCGTGTAACTACATGAGTTTGATAATGAGGCATAAAGAGAAGTTTGTATTCTTGAACTTATGAACATTATCCTAGTCTCATAAGTTACAATATTCTCCCTTATAGCGACTTCATATTCAGTTTAGTATTGTCCTCTTTGAGCCAAGAGAGCAGAGAGTATATATGTATACAGTATTACATTATTTTCACCATCATCGAGCTATAATCAGTGGTCAGGCCCCTATTAGGCAACCTTTGATCAGATGATAATTTATATATCGAGCCTACTGTGGCCGAGCGCCTATGAGCAAGCCAGAATGGCCGAGATATAGAGCCTAGTATGGCGGAGCGCCTATGAGAGAGCCTACTACGGCAGAACAATTACACATATCGAGCCTTATAAGTCGGACAACTATTTTACTTACTATATTGACAGAGATGAGTCAATATCAACATGTGTAAGCACGTAATTTTTTACCCACTACGTCTTCAAGCTATATTAGTAGTTTCACATATTTTATATTTTTATTTGAGTTATTTTTATTTTTCTAGGATTCTAATATATTATTTTTATTGTTATTTTATTTGGTCTGTCTTAGTATTTTTAAAATAAAAAACACAAAAATAGTTTCAAGTCTATTTTAATTTAAGGCTGATTAGTATTTTATGTAGTAATATTATTTTCACCTATTTTTATCTATTTCTATTTTAGTATGATCTTTTAAAAACAAAAAAATAGTTTCATTAATGTTTGTAGTCATACTATATTACTAGGATTTTTATTATTATTTTCCTCTACTTTTATTTTTATATAATCTTGAAAAATACCAAAAATAAAGAATTAGTTTTGTATTTTATAGTATAGATTTTATTTCAATTTTAGGATGTCCATGTTCTTTTAATCCCAATTCAACCAACCTGATCCACTTGTCTTAGCCCATACTCGCTGACCCATCTTCCCTACCCGACCCATCGCTTTTTAATCTTGGCCATCCAACCTCTCTTCATCCAATGGCCCATATCCTATCTACCTATGATATAAAAACATAATTAACACAAAAACCCCTAATCTCGAAGGAAAGGCAGTCAGAACCTGAAAAGAAAATAAGAGTGAGGACAGAAAACAGAAAGGAAAGAAACGAGAGAACAAAAGAGCAGTAGCAGCAGGAGATCACCCAATTTTTTGGGCCTTCTTCTTCGTTGAATTTCATACTCTAAGCCATGTAAACCTCCATTAAGAAATCTCCAAAAATCATCCAATACCTCCATGAACACCGCATCCAAATACCTGGAATAACCACCATAGCCACCAACCCAAAATCCGATCGCCACTGTTACTCGTCGTTCTCCGTTAATGATCAGATCCATTCGATTTCACTAGTGCTTTCCTGGCCGCACATCTGAGGCAAACCACATTTTCGTGAAAGTTGTAGCTGTTGTCGGGTTGAGATCATCCCGCCAAAGACGAGTTGCTAATCGAATTCCGGTAGAGGGGCCTGTTCGAGGTCTCCGTCGGATTTTTCGGGTCCCGTTCTTCAATTTCCGACGGATATTTTGTTTGTGGTTCTATCGCGTCACGTCTCCGGATTGTTAAGCAGTGGAATTTCAGATTCATTGAGGTCTACTTCCCCCTTTCTTCTACTGTTTTATGCCTAATGTGACTCATGTTTCTCTTATTTTTTCTGTCGTTGCTCTGTGTTGTTGAATGATTTCTTGCCTCACTCCTCTATTTTGAGAATGTCTTAATATCTCTTTACTCTACTTGGTCTTATTGTTAGTTTAATATGTGTTTGAACGATTTTAATGGATATGATGAATTTATTATTTACTATTACAATTCTTCATTAAGAGATAGATGTTTGAGGCTTCAAGACCAACTTTTGCTTACGTTAGAATTTAATTCACTAATTAATCAGATTGATTTTGAAACAAGTGCTAGGCTATGCAATTGGGAATTGAAAACGAAAAGAAGCTTGAGCATCATAAATATTTTACGGTTTATGTTCTTTTATTTTAACCCCTATATGCATGTATTAAGCCGATCACACTTGGGTAGGCAAACTTTTAGGGCGTGTTTTAGTTTTTCGAGGTACGAGGTTTCCCCTTTAGTTAATTAATTTATCCGAGGAATGCCCCGAAGAATTGTAAATATTTTGAAGGCTGTAACGAACACTGCGGAGGAATTATAGTGTACGTTAGCTTAGGATTTTGATTTTGATTTTTGATTTTATTTTTCTTTTATTAGGTGGGGACAACCTCGAGCCTCTGTTGTGTTTATTTTTGCTTTTTTTGTGTTTCGACCTTAATCTGAGTATTTCTAAAAACCAACTAGATCATGTACGCAACCTTGATTCTTATGGGACTCGAGGAATGCCTAACACCTTCTCCCCGAGTCAAATGAACCCCCTTACCTTGAATCTCTGGTGCAAACTGGTTTAAGAGTCGAATGTGTTTTGACGGAAGATTGTCACTTTTAAAAAACGGTGACCTGGCACACCGAAACCAAATGTCAGGTGGCGACTTTGAGTTAATCCCTTTTGAACAATTGTTTTGTCACTTTCAATTTGAAAAACCTTTTGAGCTTCAAAATTATTTTTATGACTTTAAAGGGGTTAGTGAGGTGAAAAAAAGGGTGTGACAGCCTTGGCGACTCTGCTGGGGACTTGCAGGTTCGAGCTGATACTTGATCTTGTTGGCCTTTTAGAATATTCGGTTGAGGTTTTTATGTTTTTATTTACTTTATTTTATTTTTATTTTGTTTATGTAATTTTATTATTTTCTAGTTGTTTATGTGTTTACAGTTTTTTCTTTATGTGTTACTGCTTCATAACTGTCATCATTTGCATTACCCGATCAATTCTTTCTGCAACAAGTCTCGTAGTGCGCGTCACTACACGAATTCTTTGTTTAGCCACCCTTGTTTTAGGAGGGGGCATCAGACGTATGGAGTGGGTGGAAAGCTTGAGCAGCCACCATCGACCATACGCTCTCCCGAATTGCCTTGTCTAGTGAACCTCAAACTTATGTCAGCCTTTAGGTTATTCTTATTTGCATCATGTCTTTTAGACCTAGCAGGGCTTGGTCCCAAGAACCGTGTCCTTTTGTAGGAGGTCTATCCAAATTTTGTCAAAATGGGTATGTGGCCCAAAAAGACACTTAATCATCCCTATGTGTTACATGCTGCATTCTTTAAGGGTAAATGGGTCATTTGACGGACCAATGATAGTTGAGGGTAAATGAGAAAGAAAAGAGGGTGAAGTATAAAAATGAAGCAAGTAGGGCCAGTTATATATTTTTTTTTTACAACTTTTTCAAGAAAAAGACCAAACAAAAAATGAAAATGAAAAATCCAAAAATATTTTGCACTTCCCCATCATTTTCCAAAAAAAAAATAATATGTTTTCTTCAAATTAATTATTTTTTTAAAATTTTCTTCTGTATCCAATCTTCCCGAACTGCGCATACCTGATTCTCGTCTTTCGAGGCAAAATACGTAGGCAACCCACATGGAGTCTGGCCTTCCTAGTGAGTCTTAGGTTCTTTGGCTTCGAGGATCGTAGCCAAATCTTGCATGCCTAGCCATTTTTGCCACATCGGCCTTTTTCAAAATAGGGCTATTTTTGCAAAGTGGTTTGTTGAATCATTTTTGGAGAGTCTTGAACCCACGATTAGTTGTTCCCTTACTTTAAGGCCTGTCCTTGTTGAATTTGCATGTTTAGCCAATTTTGTCCACATCAGTCGTTCTTGCAAAATGGGGTATTTACGCAAAAGTGGTTCAGTGACCCATGTCTTAGAGTCCTAAGTCCACAACAAGGTGCCCTCTCTGTTAAGGTCCATTCTTGTTAAATTTGCATGTTTAGCCATTCTTGACTACATCGGCCATTTCTACGAAGTAGGGTCAATTTTGCAAAGTAATTTTGGAGACCTGATTTCTAAGAGGTAGGGACTACATAGGCCCTCGTGAGGTGATTCCATGTTTTATAGTTCATCCTAGTTGAGTTTGCATTTCTAGCCACTTGGTGGTCAAATAGGCCATTTTGCAAAAAAATAGCCTCAATCGTGTCCTACATGTGTCCAATTGGAAAGGTTATGGTCTCACATAGTGTTTTGAGTCACTAACTCTATTTGATCTTATTTTCTCATTCAGGTATGGATTTATTTTTCAGAGTTTGAGCATGACAAACGCCCCAAGACCATCCAGTCAGGACCGCTGCATTCAGAAGCTGCTTAAGGAGATTTTTTTTATGTTTTGAGTCCGTCTTTTTTTTATGTTGTCTTTTAATTTCTAGTCCTATCTAGTAGTACTGAGTCTTTTAGGTGGTGTCATAATCTATCTAGTCTATCTGAGTTTGTTGAGTCTTTTGTTATCGTATTTCTGATTCTGTATTTAGAATAAGTTATAAATGAAAAATCCAAAAAGATTTTTGTTTTTAGTTCATTTTGTCCATCACTTTTTTAGAATTACGCTTGGTATAATTCATGTGGAACATGATACATAGACAACCTACATAGGGTTCGATCAAATCATTTTTAAAATTAATAAAAAAAGAGATGAAGTTGTGGGATGTGAAAAATGAGAGGAAACTGCGGGATGCAAGACAAGAGAGATAATCAGAAAGAAAAGAGAGGGAAGAAAATGAAAAACCAAGGAGTGCTAGAAAGGAAAAAAAGAGGAAAAGGTCCAGGAGAGTAAAGTTGGGATGATGTCAATATGACCTTCGTATGTCACGACCCGAAATCCCACCTTCAGGCCGTGATGGCATCTAACATTGAACTCGCTAGACAAGCCAAAGTTACTAGTAAATCCGTTTTATTCCTTTACTGTTTAGCATTTTTAAAAGAGACATGTAAGAACAATTAGATATGAGAAAACGGAAGGTAAGAAATTCAACATCTTAAATAATAATTCATACAAAAATTTCCTTAAACATCCCCCAAGGCTGGTGAAAATTCAAGAACAGTCTAAGATTTTTACTAAAACAAAGTCTGAATAAAACAATACAATTGTTTCGGAAGTACAAGAGAAGACAGAAATAAAGAGGAATGAGGTAGGAGGTGATGCCAAGGCCTGCGGACGCCTGCAGGACTACCTCAGTGTCGCATGTGGAATGAAGGACACTCCCTCGATCACTGTCCACCAGGTCCGGTACCGTAATCTGCACAATATAAATGAGTGCAGGTGTAGCATCAGTACAACCGACCCCATTACTGAGTAAGTGCCGAGCAACACCTCGGCGAAGTAGTGACGAGGCTAGGACACGATAAATAATAACCACCTGTGCAATTCAATAATATATAATAGAAATAACGGCAGAAAGTAAACAGTTAAGTACAAAATATGGGAAGAACATGCCAGTGCACAAAGGGGAAAAACACTTATTGAGTAACAGAACATGGCAACCGTCTAGTATCAGAATAACAACAGGGAATAACCAAGTGCACGGAATCACCCTTCGTGCTTTACTCTCATTCTCACAAAGACAAGTGCACGACATCACCATTCGTGTTTTACTCTCATACTCACCAAAACAAGTGCACGACATCACCCTTCGTGCTTTACTCTCATACTCACCAAAACAAGGGCACGGCATCACCCTTCGTGCTTTTACCTCACAATATCGGCACGACATTAACCTTCGTGCTTTTAATATAACCAATGGAACGACATCACCCTTCGTGATTTTACCTCACTATATCGGCACGACATTAACCTTCGTGCTTTTAATATGAATAATGGCACAACATCACCCTTCGTGCATTACACTCTTCCTTACCCAACAATAATCAGAACAACAATTTGGCAAGGAAGAACCACAATACATAACATAATTTACAACATCCCGGTAAGGGAATAATAACAGAAATATCACCGTCCTGGCAAGGGACCCAACTATTACCAATCTCACTGAACGTACAACATAACCAAAATAATCCTCAACCGAATAACTAATAAACAGTGTTCACAACTCAGTATTTCCAACAATTGAATAATCTCCAAAATAGAAGCTACCTCATAAATATAGTGGATATCGAAAAAAACACATATACCATAAGATATGACTCACGGGCATGCTTGATGACAAGGTATAGGTACTCGTCACCTCACCTATACATTGAACATGATATTAAAACGTAACACATATGACTCAACACCTATTCCCTCAAGCTAGAGTTAGGCCAAACACTTACCTCAATTCCAAGAATCCAAATCAAGCCTCTAGCACTGCTTTTCCTCTCGAATCCAACTCTGAAACGATAGTATCTAGACATAATCGACTCAACAATCAATATCAATAATGACTCAATAATTCAATCCCAAAGCCTAAATATGCATTTCCCATCATTCTTCCAAAATACCAAAATTCGACCCCGGACCCGCTTGGTCCAAACACGAGGCTCGGACCAAAACCCGATCACCCATACCGCCACGAGTTCAAATATATGATTTGTTTTGAAATCCGACCCCAAATTGAGGTTGAATTACCCAAAATCCCATAAGCCCTAACTCACCGGAGCCCTCAGGGCTCAAAACCAAAAACACACACCGACTCTCAAATCATCCTACGGGCTTATTCAAGCATTGAAATCACCAAAATATCATCAAAACCAATGAATTAAACCTCAAAACTCATAGAATTTTCTTAAAACTTCATATGGCTCAATTATTCTGATTTGGATCCGAAACATGTCAAACCAAGTCCGTTTCTTTCTAAATTTTACAGATAACTCACATAACACATATCGAACCTGTTCCGGGCTTCGGAACCATAATACAGGCCCGGTAACACAGATTTCACATCAAAGTTCATTTTCAAAAGTTTTTCTTATTTTCAGAAAATAATTTTCTTTAAAAAATTCATTTCGCGGGCTTGGGACCTCAGAATTCGATTCCGGGCATACGCCCAGGTCCCATATTTTCCTACGAACCCTCCGGGACCATCTGATCACGGGTCTGGGTCCATTTACCAAAAATGTTGACCAAAGTCAACTTTATTCCATTAATTATCATAAATTCAATTGTTCAACACATTTCCACATAAAGACTTCCAGGTTATGCACTCTGGCTGTGCACACACATCGAGGTGAGATTAACGGAGGCTTTCGGAGCCTCGAAACATAGTTTTTGCTAAATTACACAAGATGACCTTTTGGGTCGTCACATCGTACCCTCGAAATCATTTTAGAACCAATAATTGTGACTAGGTGCATTGCATATAATATGATACTATTTGATGTTAAATGTCCTAACGCTAACATGATGACTTCATTTTGTTCCTCTGTGTTATCTTCATTATAGTAGAAGGGTGGTTGGTTTGTGGTTCTTAAACTGGTAACTCTTTCTTACAACATAAAGTTCGAAAGGCAATGGCAGACGATATTGGAGTTGAGTTGGTTAATACTAGTACCTGAAAGTAATTGGTTGAACAGGACATTGGGTTGGTTGAAGAGTTAAGTATTTTTAAGACAACACATGGCGGACATGTATCGAGCTTGGATGGATGGAAGGCACCACCCCTGCCACCACCTAGCTTCCTAGATGCTACCCTTACCCAAGCTCCGTTCATAGTGCCAGATGATCCACCATACTCTCCATATTTTCCCACTTATCACAGCTTTCCCAACCTCCCTAGTAGCTCCATCGTTCGTTCTCCAACTACCTTTCCCAAAAGTAGCCCTCCTATCATATCCACTACCTCCACCATCACAACTTCTCAACAACCTCTTTTTAGGTCCAACAGTGAATGAGTCTCAAACCTCATGATACCCAATACTACCCCCAAAGTTGGCCCACCAGGTCCTGGACTCATACAATCATAGCCTTCGGAATGAGTCTCATGTTGAAAATGAAAAGTTCAAAAGGAGAAAAGAGAGAGACGAGATATCCAGAAAGCTGAAAGGTATAGAACACTCCTTAAAGAACATGCAAGAAATGGGAAATCAGATTAACGTGTCCTACAATAACCTGTGTATGTTTCCTAATAATCATCCGCCCGCGGTGTTTAAAATGCCAAAGTTTAACTTGTATGACGGGCGTGGAGATCCAGTAGCCCATCTGAGGGGTTATTGCAATGAAATGAGAAGTGTTGGCGGTAAAGATGATTTGTTAATGGTGTATTTCAGTGAGAGTTTAAGTGGGCAGCCTTGAAATGGTATATTCAGCAAGATGTCAGTAAGTGGTATGCATGAGATGACATGGCTCAAGATTTTGTTCGACACTTTTGGTACAATATAGACATTATCCCATACCTCTCCTCCCTATCTAAGATGGAAAAGAAACCCGAGGAAAGTTTCAGTTTGGGCTCAGATAGAGGGAACAAGCTGCTCGATTCAGTCCCCCCATTGATGAAGAAGAAATGGTTGAGCTTTTTCTACAAGCTCAGGGACCCCAACTACTTCAGTCATTTGATCCCAGCTTTAGGTAAACCTTTCAATGATGTGGTAAAAATGGGGGAGATGGTAGAATAAGGAATCAAGTCAAGCAAAATCATGAGCTATTCTGCATTTAATGATACTACAAAAGACATTCAGAACATCTCGGTAAGTTTGGGTGGAGAAAGAGAAATAGAAAAGATATTGTTGAGCCTGCCAACAACAAGATCCAGTGGGCGTTCTTGCTCAATGCTTTCAGCCTCAATATCGATCCCAGAATATCTTCATACTCCATATAATCCTCCCCGATGCTACTTCTCTCCACAAAATCCCAAAATCCATACCTCATATTCCCAGTACTCTATCCACAATGAACCACCATATGCTTCACATCCACAAGACTCGCAATGGCATGCACCACCTCTACAAATGTCTTACCCACCTATACAAGCATATCAACCACCTACCCGCAAGAGGTTCCAACCGAGTCTGGAGTACAAAATGAAAAGGCAGCAACAAAAGGAAAGGTTTTTCACGCCTATTGGAGAATCATATGCCAGTTTGTTCCAAAGGTTGAGGCAATTGGACATGTTGAAGCCGATTCAGATAAAAATTCCGAACCCCCTTCCAAAGAATTTGATTATTTTCAAAGGTGCACATATTTCTCTAATTCCCCCAGGCACAGTATAGAAAAGTGTTGGCATCTGAAAAGAGCAGTCCAAAAGCTTATTGATGCAGGTGACATTACCGTGCAAACTCTAGATGTAGTGGACACTAGCTAAAGTCCATTTCCTGTTCATAATGAGACGCATATGGTGGGCATGATTTGTATTGAAAAAAAATATGAGAACTCTTCTGAATCCCTTAGAGGGCCACTTGCCACGAAATTTTCTGCGGTATCAGTCTCGGTTCTAGAAATTGATCTTAAGAATGAGTTGGCAAAGAGGACGTGAGACTTGTGAAGGTCCCGGTAATGTTGATGTGCGACTCAATGGGAAGATGAAGAGCTTAGTAATTAGAAAAACACTCCTTACTTGGTTAGACACGGAGGAGTCCCGGTCGTTTATTTTGTCGTTATTTCTGTTGTCCGGGTTATTTCGGGGTTGTAATCCGGATATTGTCTTGTGACTCAAACCCTTCTATCCCTTCACTTTGCCTAGTTTGACTAGTCTTGTTACCTTGTTTAGTGTTATTTAGGTTGTTCCAGGGTTGTAACCCAAGTTTTGTGTTGCTCGTTTTGTTGTTCAAACCATTTCACCGTCAATTTAATGTAATCCCCTATTTTCTGTTATTTCTAGTCCATATTTGTTTAGTTCTCTTTTCCTTTTATAGTTCTTTTCATTGTTGACTCTAGTGACATGACATGCACGCATAACTCTCAGCCTGGTCTTGAAAGTTAGTCTAATCATGAACAATGAAACAAGGTTTGAAGATAACAAGGACATTTGAGGGAAATAAGTAAGGATTTGGACATTTTGAGATCATTTAAAATCCGAATTGTGTGAAACTGGGTTGGGAAGTTAATAGGACGATAAGAATTTGTTACAAGAGAGTGCGTCCCGGACGATTTGAAGCAAGCAACTTTGAGTTCAAGTGCATCTCAAGTTACAAGATAAATCCAATGGAGTTTGTCTCAAATTGACGGTTGACATTCATTGTGAAGAAGAAATCACCAAACAAGAGCTCTGTACTTGAAAAGGCACTAAAGACAGGCGGAAGGAATATCTGTGATATCAATGACGATGCTGCAAACGAAATGTTATGAATGATCTTCATTTTCATCCTCAAGTTACATGTGTTATGCTTGGCATTTTCAGAGATTGGGAGGCCCTTTTTCAGCTACCCAAACACTTACCCTTTGGTACCCTTTTGAGCATGTGCTGATTTCTTTGACCTCTCCTCTTTTGGAATCAAGCTAGAGTCATTAAAAAGAAAATCATGCCCCATAGGTTTGTTTTAGAAAGTTCATTCCAAAAGAAAAGTTCAAAAAGGAAAAAGAAAAATAGAGATAAAGAAGAAAAAAAAAGAAAAATGAAAGAAAAAAAGAAAAGAAAAAAAAATAGCGACAAAAAAGATAGTATTCTTTTGAACTATGTTCGACCTGATTCTTGTCACCACAAGACACGTAGGCAGCCTTACGGTTCGGTCGCACCAAATAAAATATTTCATAATCCCACGAAGTCAATAGTGGGGTAGTTTTTCTTAGAAATTTCATCTCACAAAAAAAAAGAATCAAATTCTTTTGTTTTAGAAATTAGGGCAAAGTTTTAGAATGGATTCCAAAAGTTGTAAATAAATTAACCTCGTTGTCTTAGTTAAATTGAGCCTTTATGATATCTTTTCTTTCTAACCCTGTCCAAAAGCCACATTACAATCCAAAAAAGACCTTCCCGATAATCTTTGAGAGTACCAAGTTAGACATGCAAGGAACATATGATATTTTTACCATAGTAATGCCTTGTCATCTATGGAACTAGAGGAAATGAAAAGAAAAGAAGAAATAGAGAGTCTTATTGGTGAAAACCCTCACGGGCACCATAAGGCGATGGTGAGTTGAGAGAAAGTACGAAAAGAGAGTGGCCTAATGGTGAAAATATTTGTGGCACCATAAGTTGAATGAGGATTGTGAATCTCATAGGATTATTGGAACATTGAAGCCAGTTCCAAAGGTTGAAGGTAGGACAAGAATTGAAAATTAGACTTACTGGACAGATTAGGCAACTTAATCCAAAAGGCATGTCATGGGTATTAGAGTTGGTATCCACATCTGATAAGTTTCTACTTTGTAATTTTCATGTTATATATCATCTCTTTCCATTGTCCTCTTACTATGTTCCTCTTGCTTTGTTTAAGTTCTCTTTTTGAGTCTGTTTGGTCAGAACAAGTGAGAAATGACTTCAAAATTTGCTAGCAACTTTCCGATTGCGCAAAGTGGAGTCTGGCTAGCACATCAAAACGGCATAAGCCAGGAAAGAGCAGTATGCACACTAAGTAGGCGACAACTAACATGCTTTGGGATTCATGTGAAATGCAAAGGTTCGGTAAATGTCAACTCATGAGCGAAAAGCAAAATGCAACAGATAGAGGGTATTGGGCTTGAATGGATGGGAGGTGTTTTCTATGATAAGGGTTGACAGAAAAGGCGGTTAGTCAATAATAAGCAAGGTCTTCCAATTTGAAATCAAAGTTATCATGGCAAGTGTAGGTGCAATCTCCCTCAAAGTCAAGGCCACAAACCAACCACCACATTTTAAACTCACAAGTTTTCTTTGTTTGAAACAGGGACGAAGACTGTGTCCAAATCAAAGCTTGCATCTTTCAGGTGTCATGTCCAATTTTGTCAGCACAAAGGCTGTTTGAGAATATTTTTTTAACTCCTAGGCATCCCCCTAGTTGAGAAGATCGTCACCTCTCAAGAATTTTCCCTAGTTGAGAAGAACCATACCTCCTAGACATCCCCTAGTTGGGAAGAATCTTTAGTTTGCCTTAAGTTCACAGGTCCCGCCTGGAAAATAGGGCCAGCCTTAGTTTCCTTAAGTTGTTAATCTTTAGTTTTCTTAAGTTCAGGAGTCCTGCCTGGAATATAGGGTCAGTTTTAATTTTCTTAAGTTGTTAGTTTTAGTTTTCCTTAAGTTCAGGGATCCCGCCTGAAAAATATGGTCAGTTTTTAGTTTCCTCAAGTCGTTAATCTTTAGTTTTCCTTAAGTTCACGGATCCCGCCTGGAAAATAGGGTCAGTTTTAATTCTCTTAAGTTAATAGTCTTTAGTTTCCTTAAGTTCTGGGCTACCGCTTGGAGAATAGGGTCAGTTTTTTAATTTTTCTTAAGATGTTAGTATTAATTTTTCTTAAGTTCAGGAGTCCTGTCTGGAAAATAGGGTCAATTTCTAGTTTTTTTAAGTTGTTAATCTTTAGTTTTTCTTAAGTTCAGGAGTCCCTCCTGGAGAATAGGGTCAGTTTTTAGTTTCCTCCAGTTGTTAGTCTTTAGTTTTCTTAAGTTCAGGGGTCCCGCCTGGAGAATAGGTCGATTGTTAGTTTCCTTAAGTTTTAATCTCTTGTTTTTCTTGAGTTCAGAGGTCTCTCCTGGAGAATATGGTAAATTTTTAGTTTAGTCAAGCTCTGCTTATATTAGTGATGACCCGATAGGTCATCTCATATTTTAGAACTAAATTCTATGTTCAGAATCCTTAAATATCTCATTTTAGCCTTTCTCGACTTGTGTGCGTCGTACGGGTATTGACCCGGAAGACTTATATGTTAAAAACTGATAAAAATAAAAGTTTTTGCCTTAAAAGTTGATTTTAGGTGACTTCGGTCAACGTATGAGGTAAACGGACTGGGACCCTTGTTTTGACGATTCTGGTGGGTCCGTATTGAAACATGGGACCTGGGCATATGCTTGGAGTCGAATTCCGAGGTCCCTAGCTCAAGATATGAATTTTTGTTAAAAATTAAAAGTTTGAAAAATGAAATGGTTTTAAGAATCTATTGATGTTGACATTATTGATACCGGGCCCGTATTTTGTTTTCGGAGCCCGGTACAGGTTCAATAGAATAAATATAACTTGTCTGTGAAGTTTGGTAAGAAATGGAGTCAGTTTGACGTGATTCGGATGCCCGGTTGTGAAAACAGAAGTTTTAAAGCTTTCTTGAAAAATTTCATTTGATTTGGTGTTCAATTCGTAGTTTCAGGCATTATTTTGGCGATTTGATCGTGCGAGCAAGTTCGTAGGATGTTTTAGGACTTGTGTGCATGTTTGGTTTGGAGTCCCGAGGGCTCGGGTGAGTTTCAGAAAGGTTACAGGATGTTTTAGACTTAGAAATCTGGTTTTTGGTGCTTCAGATGTCATCTGGTGTCTTCTTCTTCGCGTTTGTGAAGGTACTCTCGCGAACGCAGAGAGTAAACTGGAGTTGGTCGAAATTTTTCTTCGCGAATGCGAAGGCTAGGTCGCGAACGTGGAGCATTGGGGGGCATTACCCTTCGCGAACGCGACCAGCCTCTCGTGAACGCGTAGGCATGGGACCTGGGGTAGGAGAAGTAACCTATACTCTTTGCGAATACAGCACATGGCTCGCGAACACGTAGGCTGGTGGGTATAAGCCTTCGCGAACGCGGAGAGTATCTCGCAAACACGTAGGCTAATTGAGTAACTACTTTACGATCGCGACAGGCCCTTCGCGAATGCAAAGAAGGCCTGATGCCTTGACCTTAAAACAGTTCAAAGAAATGGGATTTCACCCATTTTTCATAAACTCTCCATTAGAGCTCGGCTTAGGTGTGATTTTGAAGGGGAAACTCAACATCAATTCATAGTTTTGTACTCTTTAACTCATTTCCTTCCATTTCTATCATCACCCATTAAATTTCTAGCCCTAAACTTTGTTCTTTCATGGTAGAAAATTAGGGATTTTGGAAGAATTGAGGGGTTTTTGCAAATTGGGGATTTAGACCTCAATTTGGGGTCGGATTCTGAAACTAATTACATATTCGGGATCGGGGGTGGATGGGTGAATGAGATTTAGTCCGAACCTCGAGTTTTGACCAAGGGGGCCCTGGGGATTTTTGACTTTTTGGGTGAAGTCTGGGAAACCTAAATTTATGCATTGTAATTGATTTTTTTAGCAATAATTAGTGTTATTAAGTTAATTGTGGCTAGATACGAGTGGTTTGCAGGTGGAATCGAGAGGAAAAGCGATAATTGAGCAGTGAGTGGCCTGTGGAGCGAGGTAAGCGTTGTGCCTAACTTTGACTTTAGGGATTAGGAATCCTTGTCTTAATTGCTATATGAAAATCATGTGAGCGGCGTATATGCGAGGTGACGAGTACTTATGCGCTACCAATTTACCTATTTTGCCTGTTTCTCTCCCATTCTTCTTATATTGTTTCGTTCCCTTGCTTGAATTGTTCCATGACGAAGATAATTGTTATTCTATATTTTCCTTATCCCCTATTACTTGCTTAAGATGTTCTTATTTGTGTTTTAGTGATATTATGGATTGGTCTCGTTGAGTAATATTACTTGTGTAGTTATTGAGTATAATAAGATTTCCATTTTCTTTGTTCTGAAGTTTAAGGGTGATATATTGAGGAGGAATAAGGGTGAATTGATATTATACGGTGGGATCGGGTTGCACGCCACAACAGGTGTAATAAGGGTGTAATGTGGTGATATAAGGGTGAACCTTGATTGTGATTATTATGATATGGTGGGATCGGTTTGCACACCGCAATATTTTATTTACATTCTGTTATTTTGTTATCAAGAAGAAATAAGGGAGGATTATGATATGTACGGTGGGATCGGGTTGCGCGCCGCAATAATTTATATGTTTATGTTCTTTCTTTGATTGCGTTAGCTGTATGGTAGAATTGAATTGCACTTAAAGATTGGTAATAGTTGAACACTGATGAAGTACGTTGGGTACTGTATTTATTTCTTGCAAGTTACGGTTTTTACTTTATTCTGCCTTATTTTATGTCTTATTATTCACTGTATGCAGCTTATATTGTGAGTGTCCCACCATAGCCTCGTCATTCCTTCGTCGAGGTTAGGCTCAACACTTACCAGTACATGGGGGTCGGCTGTACTGATACTGCACTATGTACTTCCTGTGCAGATTTGGAGCAGGTAATGGCTGATCTAGAGGTTGACTGTAGATTTCATAGCTAGGAGACCTAAGGTAGTCATGTTGGCGTCCGCAGGCCCTGGCGTTCCCTTCTACACTTCTATACTTACTGTTTTTACTTTGCTTCATAGACAATTGTACTTTCTTTTGAACAAATATTTGTAGAAAAGTCTTAGTACGTTCATGAATTGTGACTCCGTATTCTGGGTAGAGGTAGCATGTAATTAAATTTGATACCTATATAGCTTCACGTTTATTTCAGTTTATTTTTTCTTGTTTACTGATAATCACTAAAAATGTAAGTAATTGGCTAAATAACCTCTAACATTGGCTTTCCTGGCAAGTATGATGTTAGGCGCCATCACGGTCCCGACGGTGGGAATTTCGGATCGTGACAAGTTGGTATTAGAGCACTAGGTTGCCTAGCTCTCATAATTCACGGACAAGCTTAGTAGAGTCTGGGGGATCGGTACGGAGACATCTGTACTTATCTCCCAGAGGCTATAAAGTTTAGGAACAAAATTTCACCTTTATTCAACTCTGTCGTGCGACTTTGTTTTTTCAATACTGATTTGAACTCTCCTACTCTTATTCTCTCGCAGATGGCGAGAATGCGTACCATTTCTTCAGCTGAGCAGCATCCAGAGCCTCCAACACCAGCTCCTACGAGGGGCAGAGTTCGAGGCCGTGCTAGAGGCCGAGGCAGGGGCAGGGCTCTGGGCAGTAGCCCCAGTAGTGGAGCCTCAGGTAGAGTTCGATGAGAAGGTTCCAGCACAAACTAGTACTTCAGGATGCTTTGTTCCAATTGGTGGGCCTTATGGAGAGTGTGACCCAGATTGGCGCATTCCCCATGGCACCAACCGCCTCTCAGGCTGGAGGAGGAGCCTAGACTCCTGCTACTCACACTTCGGAGCAGATGGCTCCCCAGTTTCAGACTCCAGCAGCTCATCCAGTCGGAGTAGTTCAGCCAGTTACTACCGTACAGACCGGAGATGGGTCAGTTATGTCTTCTGAGGCCTTGTGGAGATTGGATAGGTTTACTAAGTTTTTTCCAGTCCATTTCAGTGGTGCAACTTTAGAGGATTCCTAGGAGTATCTTAACAGCTTTCACAAGGTCCTACGGAACATGGGTATATTGGAGACCAATGGGGTCGACTTTGCTTCTTTTTAGATGATTGGTTCTGCCAAGAAATGGTGGAGGGATTATTTGTTGACCAAACCAGTTGGGTCGCATGCTCTTACTTGGGACCAGTTCACTCATCTCTTCCTAGAGAAGTTTCTGCCTATCACCTTGAGAGAGGAGCGTCGCCGTCAGTTTGAGCGTCTCCAGCAGGGTAGCATAACTGTTACTCAGTACGAGACCTATTTTGTGGATTTGGCACGTCATGGTATTATTCTGCTTCCTACAGAGAGAGAGAGAGAGGGAGAGGAGGTTTATTGAGGGACTTGCTCAGCCTATTAGATTGCAGATGGCTAAGGAGACTGGGAGCGAGATTTCTTTTAAGGTGGCTGCCAATGTCGCCAGGCGAGCCGAGATAGTTTTTGGACAGGGAGGTCAGGGGTCAGACAAGAGACCTTATCATTTCGATGGGTTCAGCGGTGCCTCGTCTAGAGGCAGGGGTACTTTTGGTAGACGCCATCCTCCCAGGCCGTTCCATTTAGCGCTTCAGGCATCCCACAACGCTTCAGGGAGTCGTGGTCCTTATGTGCCTCCTTCTGGGCAGCCAGCCTATAGTGCACCATCAGCTCCTATCAGTGCACCTCATATTTAGAGTTATTACCGTGGTCAGCCGGCCCGTTCGGGCCAGTCTCAGTTTCCACAGCCACAGTATCAGGATGGATGTTTCGAGTGTGGTGGTTATGGGCATATCAAGAGGACCTATCCGAGATTATTGGGTGTTCCACCACAGCATCAGAGTTCTCGTGCCATGGTTCGAGCACCAGTTGCTGCACCACCTGCTCAGCCATCCAGAGGTAGGGGCAAGACTAACAAGAGGTGGAGGTCAGGCCATTAGAGGTGAAGGCCCGCCAGCTAGAGGTCATCCTAGGGATATGGTTCAGAGTGGTGGGGGCCAGCCCCGATGTTATGCTTTTCCAGCCAGACCTGAGGCTGAGTCATCCTTTGCTGTTATTACATGTACATTTTCAGTTTGCAGTAGAGATGCTTCAGTTCTATTTGATCCAGGTTCTACTTACTCCTACGTGTCATCTTAATTTTCTTCATATTTGGTTGTGCCTCGTGACTCTTTGAGTGCCCTTGTATATATGTCCACACCTGTGGGGGATGCTATTGTTGTAGATCATGTATATTGTTCGTGTGTGGTCACTGTTGGGAGTCTTGAGACTAGTGTAGATCTTCTACTCCTTGATATAGTTGATTTTGATGTTATATTGGATATGGATTGGCTGTCACTTTATCATGCTATATTGGACTGTCACGCCAAGATGGTAACTTTAGCCTTGACGGGGTTGCCTCGATAAGAGTGGAGAGGGATTCCCGGCCCTTCTACCGGGAAGGCTCGGCGTATGGCTCGACCCTTCTTCCTGTGTGTGTTCTTGATTCCAATGCGGAGGTTCCTGTCACACCTCCTTGTTCCCGAGAGGGATAAGGGATTAGGGAGTTTTTCCAATTTAAGTGACATTATTCGAGTTGAGATTATTTATTTATTTAAGAGTCTCCACTTGGAATGATTTATGGTGTCCCAAGTCACCGATTTATTTTAAAATCCCAAATCGAGAAAAATTTGAATCTGTGTTAAAGTCTGCGAGACCAGAAGACCGGGTAAGGAATTCCGTTAACCCGGAAGAAGGTGTTAGGCATTCCTGAGTTCCGTAGTTTTAGCACGGTCACTTTAATCATATCCGACTTAATTAAATTATTTAATTATGTGTTTTAGAACCTATGTGCATTTACCTTTTTTACCACTTTTAATTACTCGATTATTCGTGATTACGGAATTATCTTGATACGAGTCACGCCTACGTGTACTCATTTTATTTGGTATGTCCAATACATGTCACGCGTACGTGTATACGACTAATAAAATTTTATTATTGTTAAGATAGTTTGTCCAAGGTCACGCGAACGTGTACCGGGATTTTTTTTTTGAAACGGATCACATGTGTGCGAATCTGCCTTATTTGGGGCGCTTAAATCATATCATGCGCATGTGTACACCATTTATCACGCTTTATTAGTTTAAGATTATTTGACCAAAGTTGCACGCGAACGTATAGATGATCATGATGATAATTTCAAAACATGCCTAAAGGCATTTCTACAATGTTCATAAGTTGAGTTCCAACATTTGAGATTAATCGTAAAAGGTCCGTGGGTTAGAAAATTATTTGAACAAGTTGCGATGTCGTGCACTCATTTATTTTTGTACATATTGTGAATCGTGCTACGTGAAACGCACCAACAATTTATAATATGCACATTTTTTATTAAGAATTAATTCAACAAAAAAAAACTTACGGCCTTCCGCCACAAAGAAACAGTGATGGATGCAACAAAAATAAACAAAACAGAAATAACCAATCCATTAAATATGTATTGGAACCTTTATTCCACTGTTAAACAATCCGTTATAGATGGAACTTCCTTTTTTTTTTTTTTACCTTTCTTTAACTATTACGTGAATTTCATATTAGGTAATAGAACTTGTATTTAATTTTATTTTCTTTGTGAATTCATTTTAAGCTATTGCATGAACTATTAGTCACAGAACTTGAAATCTCAAGTTACTATAGAAAACTATATCGAACATGAACAAAATTTGATAGCATACGAATGAACAAGGCTCACCTCTATTATAGACCAGCTAATCGCTAGAGAACTAACAAGTAAATGAGTCCGGACCTCGAACTGAAACTCCAATTCAGACCTTAAAACTCGCCGGAAACTCGACCTCGACAGACCCTCAAACGCAAATAACAATACCTCGTCAATGGTTTATTTTTGGACTGGTTTTAGGTGTTGAAACAGTCTTTTTTGGCTGGCTTCTCGCTGCCACCGTTGCTGCGTCTTTTACCAACTGTTGCAGCTGATTTTTTGGTGATTTCAAGACTATTTGCAGCTGGTTTTGCTACTGGTTCGGTGGATGTTTCGGTGCAGTTTGTTAGCTGGGTTTAGGGACAATTTTCAGGTTACTTCTATGGCTAAAGATGGAGGTCTTTTTTTTTGTTGATAAAAAATGGTATTTTAACGTTGAAGAAGAAAAGGATGGCTGCCGTTTTTTATGTTGTGAATTTGTGGGTGCTCTCTGCGTGTGTATGTTTATTTATAGTATAACATATGTGTGGGTTAATATTGAGAGGAGTGGGGGAAGTGGAGAAGGAATGTGAAGGAGTGGGGGTGAGGCATGCGTGAAGTGGGGAAGTTGGGTGTTATTTATATATATATATATATATATATATATATATATATATATATATATATATATATATATATATATATATACTAACCAACTTACTTTTAGACTTAAAAAGATAAAATATTAAGATTAGACCTAAAAGAAATATTTACACCAAAAATAGTATACAATTTTGGTGTGGTCAAAAATTAGTTGTTCACAGTTCCTTCTATGGATTCTGTGCCTGTTGTTCGTGAGTTTCCAAAGGTATTTCTGCAAATCTACCGGGGATGTACTCGACAGGGATATTGATTTTTGTATTGATTTGGCTCTGGGCACTCAACCCATTTCCATTCCTCCATACCAGATGGCTCCGCCAGAGTTGAAAGAATTGAAAGAATAGTTGCAGGATTTTCTTGATAAAGGCTTCATTAGACCTAGTGTCTTGCCCTGGGGTGCACCGGTGTTGTTCGTAAAGAAGAAAGATGGATCTATGAGGATGTGTATAGATTATTGACAGTTGAACAAAGTCACCATCAAGAACAAGTATCCATTGATGAGGATTGATGACTTGTTTGATCAGCTTCAGGGTGCCAAGGTGTTTTCGAAGATTGATTTGAGATCAGACTACCACTAGTTGAGGATTAGGGCATCCGATGTCCCTAAGACAGTTTTTCGGACGTGGTATGGGCACTATGAGTTTCTGGTGATGTCCATTGGGTTGACCAATGACCCAACATCATTTATGGATTTTGATGAACCGAGTGTTCAAGCCTTATTTGGACTCTTTTGTGATTGTGTTTATTGATGACATCTTGATATACTCCTGCAGTCGGGAGGAGCATGAGCAGCACCTTAGGATAGTGCTCCAGACTCTAAGGGACAAACCATTGTATGCTAAGTTTTTGAAGTGCGAGTTTTGATTGATTCAGTCGCTTTCTTGGGCCACGTGTATTAGCAGAGGGCATTCAGGTAGATCCTAAGAAGATTTAGGCAGTCTAGAACTGGCCTGGACCCACTTCAGCCATGGAGATCAGGAGCTTCTTAGGTTTGGTAGGTTATTACCGTCGATTTGTGGAGGGGTTTTCATCTATAGAAGCCCCATTGACCAGGTTGACCCAGAAGGGTACCCCGTTCAGATGGTCAGACGAGTGTGAGGCAAGCTTTCAGAAGCTCAAGACAAATTTGACTACAACGCTTATGTTGGTGTTTCCCTCAGGTTCAGGATCTTACACGGTATATTGTGATGCTTCCCGTGTTGGGCTCGGTGCAGTATTGATGCAAGAGGGCAGGGTGATTGCATATGCGTCTCGACAGTTGAAGGTTCATGAGAAGAATTACCCTGTCCATGATTTAGAGTTGGCACTCGTTGTTCATGCGTTGAAGATTTGGAGGTACTATCTTTATGGCGTGTTGTGTGAGGTTTTCACGGATCATCACAATCTTTAGTATTTGTTCAAGCAAAAGGATCTCAATTTGAGGCAGAGGAGGTGGTTGGTGCTATTGAAAGACTATGATATCACCATCTTGTACCATCCCGGAAAGGCCAATGTAGTGGCTGACGCATTGAGTAGGAAGGCAGCGAATATGGGCAGCCTTGCGTTCATTCCACTCGGTGAGAGGCTGCTAGCATTAGATGTTCACTTTGGCCAATCAGTTGGTGAGGTTGGATATTTCAGAGCTCAGGCATGTTCTATCTTGCACAGTCGCTCAGTCTTCTTTGTTTGAGTGTATCAGAAATCGGCAGTATTACGACCCTTATTTGTTGGTCCTTAGGGACACAGTATGGCACGGTAGTGCCAAGAAGGTTACTGTTGGAGATGACAGAGTTTTGAGGATGCAGGGTTGCGTGTTTGTATGTAGTGTTGATGGGCTTCGTGAATTGATTCTTGAGGAGGCCCACAGTTCCCGGTATTTTATTCATCCGGGCGCCGCAAAGATGTATCAGGACTTGTGGCAGCATTATTGGTGGCGGAGAATGAAGAAGGATATAGTTGCTTATGTGGATCGGTGCATGAATTGCTCGCATGTGAAGTATGAGCATCAGAGACCCGATGGTTTGCTTCAGCAGATAGAGATTCCTGAGTGGAAGTGGGAGCGTATCACTATGGATTTTGTTGTTGGACTCCCACATACTCAGAGGAAGTTCAATGTCGTTTGGGTTATTGTGGATAGGCTGACTACGTTAGCGCACTTCATCCTTGTGGCAGTTACCTATTCTTCGGAGCGGTTGGTAGAGATTTACATTCGTGAGATCGTCCGTCTTCACGATATGCCCGTGTTTATCATTTCTGATCGAGGTATGCAGTTCACCTCGCACTTCTAGAGGGCAGTACAGTGTGAGTTAGGTACGCGGGTTGAGATGAGCATTATATTTCATCCTCAAATGGACGGGCAGTCCGAGCGTACTATCTGGATTTTGGAGGATATGCTCTACGCATGTGTTATAGACTTCGGAGAATCGTGGGATCGGCTCTTGCCTCTTGCAGAGTTCTCCTACAACAACAACTATTAGTCGAGCATTCAAATGGCTCCATATGAGGCGTTATATGGTAGGCAGTGACGTTCACTAGTAGGGGGTTTGATCCGGGGAAAGCTCGGTTATTGGGTACAGATACAGGAGGCCTTGGACAAGGTCAAGATTATACAGGATCGACTTCGCACAGTTCAGTCTAGGTAGAAGAGTTATGCTGACCGTAGAGTTCATGATGTACCATTCATGGTCGAGGAGAGAGTGTTGCTTCGGGTGCCACCCATGAAGGGTTTCATGAGGTTTGGGAAGAAGGGCAAGTTGATCCCTAAATACATCGGACCTTTTGAGATTCTCGAGAGAGTGGTAGAGGTGGCTTATAGGCTTGCATTGCCTCCGGGGTTGTCATGAGTTCATCCAGTGTTCCATGCGTCCATGCTCCAGAAGTATCATGGTGACCCGTCCCACATGTTAGATTTCAGCTCTGTTCAGTTGGACAAGGATTTGACTTATGAGGAGGAGTCGGTGGTTATTCTAGCCCGGCAGGTTCGTCAATTGACATCAAAGAGTTATCCTTCAGCTCGAGTGCAGTGGGGAGGTCAGCCCGCTGAGGCAGCTACTTGGGAGTCCGAGTCGGACATGTAGAGTAGATATCCCCACCTATTCACCAGTTCAACTACTTTTCTATGTTTGTTTGAGGATGAACGGTTATTTTAGAGGTGGAGAATATGATGACCCGATAGATCATCTCATATTTTAGAACTAAATTCTGTATTCCGAATCCTTAAATATCTCATTTAAGTCTTTCTCAACTTGTGTGAGCAGTCCGGGTATTGACCGGAAGACTTATATGTTAAAAACTGATAAAAATAAGAATTTTTACCTTAAAAGTTGATTTTAGTTTACTTCGGTCAACGTTTTGGGTAAACGGACCAGAACCCATGTTTTGACAGTCCCGGTGGGTCTGCATTGAAATATGGGACCTGGGCATATGCCCAGAGTCGAATTTCGAGGTTCCTGGCTCGAGATATGAATTTTTGTTAAAAATTAAAAGTCTTAAAAGTGAAATGGTTATAAGAATCTGTTGATGTTGGCATTATTGATATCGGGAACGTATTTTGGTTCTGGAGCCCGGTACAGGTTCAATATAATAAATATAACTTGTCTGTGAAGTTTGGTAGAAACAGAGTCAGTTTGACGTGATTCGGACGCTTGGTTGTGGAAATAAAAGTTTTAAAGCTTGCTTGAAAAATTTCATTTGATTTGGTATTCAATTCATAGTTTCAGGTGTTATTTTGGCGATTTGATCGCACAGGCAGGTTCGTAGGATGTTTTAGGACCACTATGCATGTTTGGTTTGGAGCCCCGAGGGCTTGGGTGAGTTTCGGATAGGTTACGGGACGTTTTAGACTTAGAAATCTGGTTGTTTGGTGCTTCAGTTGTCATCTAGTGTCTTCTTCTTCGCGTTCGCGAAGGTAACCTCGCGTTCGCGAAAGGTAAACTGGAGCTAGGTGGAAATTCTTCTTCCCAAATGCGAAGGCTAGGTCGCGAACGCGGAGCATTAGGGGGCATTAGCCTTCACGAACGCGACCAACCTCTCACGAACGTGTAGGCATAGGACCTAGGGAGGGGGAAGTAACCTATACTCTTCGAGAACGTGGCACATGGCTCGTGAACGCGTAGGCTGGTGGGTATAAGCCTTCGCGATGGAGAGAGTATCTCGTGAATGTGTAGGCTAATTGGGTTGGTGCTTCGCGATCGCGGCAGGCCCTTCGCAAACGCGAAGAAGGCCTGACGCCCAGACCTTAAAACAATTCAAAAAAACGGGATTTCACCCATTTTTCATAAACTCTCAATTAGAGCTCGGCCTAGGTGCGATTTTGAAGGGGAAACTCAACACTAATTCATAGGTTTATACTCTTTAACTCATTTCCTTCCATTTCTATCATCACACATTAAATTTCTAGCCCTAAACTTTGTTCTTTCATTGTAGAAAATTAGGGATTTTGGAAGAATTTGGGGTTTTTTTGCAAATTGGGTATTTAGACCTCAATTTGGGGTTGAATTCTGAAAATAATTACATATTCGGGCTCGGGGGTGAATGGGTGAATGAGTTTTGGTGCGAACCTCGAGTTTTGACCAAGCGGGCCGGGGATCGATTTTTGACTTTTTGAGGAAAAGTTTAGGAAACCTAAATTTATGCATTGCAATTGATTTCTTTAGAAATAATTGATGTTATTAAGGTAATTGTGGCTAGATACGAGTGGTTCGGGGGTGGAATCGAGAGAAAAGCGTAATTGAGCAGTGAGTGGCATGTGGAGCAAGGTAAGTGTTGTGCCTAACTTTGACTTGAGGGATTAGGAATCCTTGTCTTAATTGCGATATGAAAATCATGTGAGCGGTGTATATGTGAGGTGATGAGTACTTATGCACCGCCAATTTACCTGATTTGCATGTTTCTCTCTCGTTCTTCTTATATTGTTTCGTTCCCCTTTTTTAATTGTTACATGACTACTTGTGTTCTCATGCCTAATTGCTACTTGTTAGATGTTGTTTCTCCTTGTTTAAGATAATTGTTATTCCGTAGTTTCCTTATCCCCTATTACTTGATTAAGTTGTTCTTATTTGTGTTTTAGTAATATTCTGGATTGGTCTCACCGAGTAGTATTATTATGTAGAGTTTTATTAAGTATAAGAGTTCCATTTACCTTGTTCTGAAGTTTAAGTATTGAGAAGGGTGTTGTGTTAATTTGTGGAACTTCTATACTTCCTGTGTAAATGATATGAATATGGTGGGATCGGGTTGCATGTCGCAACAACTGCAATAAGGGTGAAATATTGAGGAGGAATAAGGGTGAATTGATATTATACGGTGGGATCGGGTTGCACGTTGCAACATGTGTAATAAGGGTGGAATGTGGTGATATAACGGTGAACCGTGATTGTGATTATTATGATATGGTGGGATCGGGATGCACGCCACAACATTTTATTTACATTATGTTATTATGTTATCAAGAAGAAATAAGGGAGGATTATGATATGTACGGTAGGATCGGGTTACGCGCCGCAACAATTTATATGTTTATGTTCTGTCTTTGAATGTGTTAGTTTTATGGTAGAATTGAATTGCACTTAAGGATTGATAATAGTTGAACACTGATGAAGTACGTTGGGTACTGTATTTATTTCTTGCAGGTTACTGTTTTTACTTTATTCTGCCTTCTTTTCTGTCTTATTATTCACTGTATGCAGCTTATATTGTGAGTGTCCCGCCGTAGACTCGTCACTCCTTTGTCGAGGTTAGGCTCGGAACTTACCAGTCAGTACATGGGGTCGGTTGTACTGATACTGCACTCTGGACTTCCTGTGCAAATTTTGGAGCAGGTAGTGGCTGATCGAGAGGTTGGCTAAAGATTTCATAGCTAGGAGACCCAAGATAGTACTGCTGGCGTCCGCAAGCCCTGGCGTCCCCTTCTACACTTTTATACATACTGTTTTTACTGTGCTTCATAGACAATTGTACTTTCTTTCGGACAAATATTTGTAGAAAAGTCTTAGTACGTTCGTGAATTGTGACTCCGAATTCTGGGTAGAGGTAGCATGTAATTAAAGTTAATATCTATATAGCTTCACGTTTATTTCGGTTTATTTTTGCTTCTCTACTGATAATAACTAAAAATGTAAAGAATTGGCTAAATAACCTCGAACGTTCGTTGGCTTGCCTGGAAAGTGTGATGTTAGGCGCTATCACATTCCCGGCGGTGGAAATTTCGGGCCGTGACAACATTTTTCCTCAAGATCAATCTCAAATCTAGGAGATGCACTTCCTAGTTTGGGTTTTTCAGATTCTATTTCTTTAGCAGGCGCACTTCCTAATTTTAGGTTAAAGGTTTCACCCCTAGAAGACGCACTTCCTAGTCTGGTTTACTCAAGTTTCACTCGTAGGAGACGCACTTCCTAATATGGGTCTTTCGGGTTATTCTTTTAGGAGACACACTTCCTAGTTTTGGTCGTTTGAGTTCATCCCTAGGAGACACACTTCCTAGTTTGAGTCATTCAGGCTTTATTTTTTGCAGACGCATTTGCTAGTAAATTTTCTTAGGTTTAATCATAGGAGACACCTATCCTAGTCGAGTCTTTAGTTTTACTCTCATCATGCATCAATAGCATAGGTGATTTACAATTTTTTTAGTAACTCACAAATCTTCCTAGTGCAAACTGGGCAAAAAAATTTGTTTGTTGTGTTGTTTTGATTGCACGCACTCATCTGGAGAATGAGGGTCAATATTCAGAAATCGGTTTTAAGTTCAAATCAGAGAAGTACCACGAGCCCGCCTGAAGAACATGGTCAGCTTTCAGTTTCTTTCAAGATCAAGCAGGAGGATCCCGCCTGGAGAACATGGTCAACTTTCAATTTTCAAGTTCGAGTCAGAGGCACCAGGAGCCCGCCTGAAGAACAAGGTCAACTTTCAGTTTTCAAGTTCATATTAGAGAAGCATCAAGATCCCACCTGAAGAACAGGGTCAACTTTCATTTTTCAAGTTCGAGTCAGAGGAACTAGTAGCCCGCCTGAAGAACAGGGTCAACTTTAAGTTTTCAAGTTCAAGTTAGAGAAGTATCAGGAGCCTTCCTGAAGAACAAGTTCAATTTTCGGTTTTCAAGTTCAAGTCAGAGGCAGCGGGATCCCTCCTGAAGAATAGGGTTAACCTCCAATTTTTTTTTGCAAGTTAAATCAGAAGTAACACGAGCCGCCTGAAGGACAAGGTTTGCAAGCTCAAGTCTACTCAAAGTTCAAGTGCAAGCAGCAGGATGCCCGCCAGAAGAACAGGGTCAACTTCCAATTTTCTTCAAATTCAAGTCAGCAGGATGCTCACCTGAAGAATAGGGTGAATTTTCAGTTTCATATTGAAGGATTAAGTGGAGGTTCAAGGAAGATTCGAGACAAAAAGTAGAAAGGATCTTGTATTCTTCTTTATTTTTGCTGTAATTTTTCCTTTTATTTTTTATGTAATGGCAGGAACCGCAGACCGGAACCTCGACGGCACCTCAATCAGCTCTCCAGCTCGGTATACTCCATTGCTCTTCTCACTTCTGAACTACACGTGGCCTGATCCCTTTATAGCCAAGGATATGTAGGCAGCTTAGATACCAGGGCTCAGTCACAATCTTTTGTCCGTTTTTATTTTCTTTTGAATAAGTGTCGGGTCAGAAATCAATTACGTCGCTTACTTGATTCTTTGCTCAAAAATACTTCGTGTTTCGAAGCAAAGAGGGACAACTGTAAGCACATAATTTTTGACCCGCCACGTCTTCAAGCTATATTAGTAGTTTCGCATATTTTATATATTTATTTGAGTTATTTTTATTTTTCTAAGATTCTAATATATTACTTTTATCGTTATTTTATTTGGTCTACTTTAGTATTTTTAAAATCGAAAACACAAAAATAGTTTCAAGACTATTTTAATTTAAGGGTGATTAGTATTTTATGTAGAAATACTGTTTTTACCTATTTTTATCTATTTCTATTTTAGTATGATCTTTTAAAAATAAAAAGATAGTTTCATTAATGTTTTGTAGTCATACTATTTTACTAGGATTTTTATTTTTATTTTTCTCTACTTTTATATTTATATAATCTTGAAAAATACCAAAAATATAGAATTAGTTTTGTATTTTATAGTATAGATTTTATTTCAATTTTAGGATGTCCATGTTCTTTTAAGCCCAATTCAACCAACCTGATCCACTCCTCTTAGCTCATACTCGCTGACCCATCTGCCCTACCCGACCCAGTGCTTTTTAATCTTGGCCATCCAATCTTTCCTCATCCAATGGCCCATATCCTATCTACCCATGATATAAAAACATAACTAACACAAAAACCCCTAATCTCTAAGGAAGGGCAGCCAGAACATGCAAAGAAAAATAGGAGTGAGGACAGAAAACAAAGAGGAAAGAAACGAGAGAACAAACGAGCAGTAGCAGCAGGATATCACCCAACTTTTTGGGCCTCCTTCTTCGTTGAGTTTCATACTCCAAGCCATGAAAACCTCCATTAAGCAATCTCCAAAAAATCAGCCAATACCTTCATAAACATCGCATCCAAACACCTGGAATAACCACCATTTTCGTGAAAGTTGTAGCTGTTATCGGGTTGAGATCGTCCCGCCAAAGACGAGTTGTCAATCGAATTCCGGTAGAGGCGCCTGTTCGAGGTCTCCGTCAGATTTTTTGGGTCCTTTTCTTCAATTTCTGGCGGAGATTTTGTTTGCAGTTCTATCGCATCACATCTCCGGATTGTCAACAGTGGAATTTAAGATTCATTGAGGTTTATTTCCCCCTTTCTTCTACTGTTTTATGCCTAATGTGATATCATGCTTTTATTTATTTTTTTGTCGCTGCTCTGTGTTGTTGAATGAGTTCTTGCCTCACTCCTCTATTTTGAGAATGTC
The DNA here is from genome assembly GCA_005239505.1 of Nicotiana paniculata. Taxonomy (NCBI): domain Eukaryota; kingdom Viridiplantae; phylum Streptophyta; class Magnoliopsida; order Solanales; family Solanaceae; genus Nicotiana; species Nicotiana paniculata. The sequence continues at coordinate 99,900 of ML321710.1, read as the reverse complement.
TTGATATCTCTTTACTCTACTTGGTCATGTTGTTTAGTTTAATATGTGTTTGAATGAGTTTAATGGCTATGATGAATTTATTATTTACTGTTACAATTCTTCATTAAGAGATAGATGTTTGAGGCTTCAAGGATAAGTTTTGCTTACGTAAGAATTTAATTCACTTATTAATTAGATTGATTTTGAAACAAGTGCTAGGCTATAGAATTAGGAATTGAAAATGAAAAGAAGCTTGAGCATCACAAATATTTTACGATCTTTGTTCTTTTATGTTAATCGCTAGATACATGTATTAGACCGATCGCACTTGGGTAGGCAAAATTTTAGGGTGTTTATGTTTTAGTTTTTTCGAGGTAAGAGGTTGCCCCTTTAGTTAATTAATTTATCCGGGGAATGCCTCGAAGAACTTGTAAATATTTTGAAGGCCGTAACGAACACTGTGGAGGAAGTATGGTGCAGGTTAGCTTAAGATTTTGATTTTGATTTTTTGATTTTATTTTTATTTTTGTTTTATTAGGTGGGGACAACCTCGAGCCTCTTCTATTTTTATTTTCGCGTTTTGTGTGTTTCTACCTTAATCTGAGTATTTCTAAAAGCCAACTAGATCATGTACGTAATTGTGATTTTCACGGGACTCGGGGAATGCCTAACACCTTCTCCCTGAGTCAAATGAATCCCCTTACCTTGAATCTATGGTGCAGACTGGTTTAAGAGTCGAATGTGTTTTGAAGGGAAATTGTTATTTTAAAAAAATGGTAACCTGGCACACTGAAATCAAATGTCAGGCGGCGACTCTGAGTTAATCGCTTTTAAACAATTATTTTGTCACTTTCAATTTGAAAAACACTTTTGAGCTTCAAAATTCTTTTTATGACTTTAAAGGGGTTAGTGAGGTGGAAAAAAAAGGTGTGACAACATGTATGCATATCATCAATTATATTTGACTCTCAGGTACTTTCAGTTATTATGTTGTTAGTTCAGTTTCAGTTGTTCTCTTGCCTTACATACTCGGTATATTATTTCGTACTGACGTCCCTTTTGATGGGGACTTGCAGACATGAAATGCAGCGTCCCCATCAAAAGGGACGTCAGCTTGGTTGGTAAGCTCCAGTTCCTCGGAGTTATCGGGTCTATACCATGAAGTTCCTTTTATATAAACATGTTTGATGTGTAGGTCGAGGCCCTGTCCCGACCATGATACAGTTCAGTTATACCTAGAGGCTTGTAGACGAGTCTTGTACATTTTTTATATCAGTATTGTGGCTTTACCAGCCCTATGTAGATGTTTAGTTTGGTATTGCTGGTTGTAGATGTTATTTTCAGATGATTCAGAATATGGCCTCATTGGCATAATTTGAGGGTTATCCCTCCAGAGTTCACAGTTACAGAGTGGTACGCTCGGGCCGAGAATGGCACCGGATGCCAACCACGCCTCTTCAGGTTTGGGGCGTGACAAACTTGGTATCCGAGTAGTTCTATCCTAGGGAGTCAATAAGTTGTGTATGGTAGAGCCTTATTTATGGGTGTGTTGTGCACCACACTTATAAGCAGGAGGCTATAGGACATGTAGGACGGTCACTCTTTCTTCTTACTCTAGATCGTGTGGTAGAGCTCAATTGTAAGAATTCAAACTCCTAAATTTTATTTTATTTGTAATACAAAGATACCTACATCCAGAAAGACAGTTGGTAAGAGATTGAATGTGGTTGTGGAAGAGTTGAGTCAGAAGGACTTGATTTTGCATCATGCTTACGATGAGTAAATGTGAGATTTTCAGCAGATCATGTGTGTACTAAGAGGTAAGCTTCTTGATAAGGAAACCTAAGACAAGAATATCTATCCACCTATATGGTAAAAGCAATAAGAGAATCAGAAGGTAGACACAACTTTCAACAAATAAAAGAAGCAAGGTGAAGAAGGGTACGTGGTACCCAGTTAGTGAAGATTATCTACATTTACAATTCAAGCAGAGAAATATAAGCATTATGAGTTACTTTCCACAACAACAGAGATATATACAGTCGGCCACACCCATCTCAGTTATGCCTTATGGGAGCTAACATTTATTGTTTGAGGGAAAGATGGGACATCAAGATCCAGCTGGGATTAGAGTAACCCAAAATGGTGGATGGATTTTTATCATTAGCTAAAGTTTTTGAAGGATAGTGCGAACTTGGTAATAAATCTCCTTGTGAGACATCAAGATGGTGCACTCTAGAATAGAAACTCTAGAATAGAACAGTCATATATGAATACTAAAATGTTCAAAAATTTCAGAAGGCATGTAGTGGAATCCTCGAAGGATAAATATTTACCTTAGTATGGCTCCCGTCCCTAATCAAGAGGGAATGTTAGGCGACCTGAAGAGCCAGTAGATGGAGCAAGGGGAGCTAAAAGCAAAAGAATGTTTTGTTGAAGTTTTCATAATAAGGTAATAGACAGAGATATTAGCAGGAGAATAAGAAGAGAGTAAATGAAGCATTACTTGTAAGGTATGATAAATGAGTGATAACGGTAAATCAAAATATGACAAGATGATAAAGTCTATAGTCAAGTGAAGGAAAATACAAGAGTGACAAGCCTTGAGACAATAAGAGAGTATAAGTTGGTGACTCCCACGTGATTACCGACAAGCTAAGTTAGACCTCGGGAGTAATAAAAACTAGTATGGGCTAGTAAATAAGATAAAAACGAACATGGTTTAGGGACTGAAGGATTTGATAATAGTCATCATCGTCAGAATTTCATAGATCGCATTCCAGCAATAACAGAATGGACAATGGAAGAATAACCTTTAAAGGTCATTCAAGAAGACACGCCCCTAAAGCAAGCACTGTGCGTAGATTTAAGTTTAAGGAAGTAAGTGTGCCAGTTACACTAGGCGTCACCCTCGCGCGTAAGAAATCCAGTTATCCCTAGTAGAGAAGGGTTACCGCAAGGTGAGTAAGAGTGAGTGAAGACGTGAAAAGATACCAAAGATGAAGAGGTAAAATATATATAGGTAAATCTTCATAGCATTAAATGCTACAAGTCCCCTAAAGGGGGGAAGACGGTGTAATCTAGTATTAAGTAAGAGTTATGTCAAGTAGCTATGGAATAGTAAAGAAAGAATGTGGTAAAAAGGCAAAAGGAATGAGATTGCATTTATTCAGATCTTACAGATACGTTGTGACTCCAAAATATTTGTGCAAGCACGACACTGGGGAAAGGTAGTAAGGGTTCCCGCCCAAGATGTTATAGATAAATATATGTGAATAGACACTTGATACATAAGGAGCCAGTGCGAGGGGTAAGTTATGACAAAGGACATAACCCAAGAGAGGTTACGTAGAATATAATATGAGCATGGACTGACGAGTAGTTAGTAGTTGATTCAGGAAGAGCTTAGTTATGGCTAGACAAGAGGTCTCAGATAAATTAGTAAATCATGTAAGATAAACATAGTGAAACCCAGCATACGGAATTCAGTCTCGCAGATACGACATCGTAATCCTTGAGAAATATTAATATAGAAGTTAGAGTAGTCAAAGGAACTGTATAAGTGTTATGGAAATAAAAGAGAGTGCCACTAGGGAGACAATCAAAATTTTAGTTCAGAAGTAACCCTACGAGCATAAGGGCGCAGAGATAAGTAGCTAAGGGTAATTATAGGCGAGTAAGTACATCAAAATTTTCATCGGGTATACGATGTGAAAAGCTCCCAGCTTTATATGAGTCAGGCGATCTTCCCTGAGTTCTACAACGAAAGACTAGCTGAGGAAATAAGGAAGAAGGCTTCAACACAAGCACAGTGACCTAAAGAAGAAATGATCTTATCTTATAACAACAGTCTCACTACAACATTGTATACACGCCATAAGAAAGTGGCACCTATCATGACTAATGAACGGAGAAAAAGTAATATTCGAGATCATATGAGTTGCACGAAGTTCCAATAGGTGTGGGCACTAAGATAAGCCAAGTACTCATGCAATAAGTGGTAGAACAACCAAGAAAAGCAAGTGCTTATTTTTAAAGAAAGTTGAGAAGGCACGAAAGGAATTATTCGATAAATGACCTATAGTTAGTTACATTATGAATGCACTTAATATTTCAGAGTATTGTCCATGCTGATATGTTGACATTCCTACAGATATAGGAGACTCAATATAAGATAAAAGAAAGAATTGAGTCCACCTCATAAACAAAGGCTTGAATTGTTAGAAGATTATATTATGAATGCTCCATGGAGTCCACCAAAGGCGAAAGTAATAGCTAATACCCTGAGCAGCAGATTGGAAGATGGCTTAAGCCTACTTAAAGGCTGAGAGAGAAGAGGAAACTAACGAGTTACATCAGGTAAGTGAATCAGGAGTCTGATTATTAGACCAAGATAATTATAGAAATCATGAATCAGAACATCGCAAAAATCACTCTTAACATCAAAGGCAGAAGAAAGATAGTACAAAAACCATATTATATAATGGATCTATGATAAAGCCATTTAGAAGAGTACCAGCCTCATAAGAAGTCGGTATGAAGTTCCCACCAGATCGTGTATGCACTAGAGGTGAAAGTATTATAGTAGAGCTTCAAGTTGTGGATGTGAATTCCGCGTATGTGTAAGGGAGGTTATGAAAGAGATAAAAGATACGATGCAAGATTTAAAGGTAAGTAAGGTAAAGGTAACGAAGGTACGAGATACTCAATGGAAGAAGCTAGGTAATAGTCCAGACGTCAGATAGAGGGCTAGAAGCACCGTGATTTAGTATCCACAAATGATAGTGGTGTCTTCAGTGACATATCTTCTAGCATATGGTTTCCAAGTACCGAGAGGTCTAGTTAAGAGAGTAAAGAAGAGTTAGAGATGATTTGATGTCTCATTTGAAGTTCCAGAATAACATAAGAAAATTTATGGTGCTAGCAAGTTAAAGGAAAGTTGCGAGTAGTATAAATAGATATGTGTAAGTCGTAAGCTAAAATATGGTAGAGCAAAAAGGTTTTAGGTATACATGAGTAAGGATAAGAAAAGGTGAATGAGAAGGTGACGAGAATAAGTAAGGCCTTAGGATTAAGCCCATCAAAACAAGAGAGCCGATGGTTCCCGTAAGTTATAAAGAGCCCTGTATAATCTGAATAAACTCGGAGGAGTTTAAGATTAGGAGAATTTTTAAAAGAGGGAATGATGGCCTGGTAATAGAATAAGGGTGTAATTGTGATAATGATAACTTGATGACATTTAGGCCTTCGATTGAGTAATGATTTAGAGAAAAAGGGATTTCATGAATTACACAGGATTAGAATACCCCCATAAGATGAATACATTGGGATGCTATGAAATACGGTTAATGAAGTATTGTATCGTCCCTAGGTGGATCAGGCAAATAACTTCAGATGTACCCTGATGAGACGTGAGCCCTAAGGACAATATATTACGTAAGAGGTTTCAACTTATCAGTGGTAGATTGTAAATCAACATTAAGGTAAATCAACAATAGGCAGATAAAAGTTTCAAAGTATGAGATGAGATTAGGTCGACATTCTTAAGATGAACAGTAATGAGGAAGAACTAAAGGACTTAGATTCATACATATAGAATAAGCATCGAGAGGGTAACCTGGAGTTGGGTAGCAAACCTCGGTAATAATAAACTGAATTAAGTGTTATGGTATAGCATGACCAACCTAGATGTAGTAAATTCATAAGGATAGATAATCGAGGCTATGAAATAAGATATAACAATAGTCGTAAGTTCAACAAAGTATCAAGTGAAGGACTTCAGTACACCTATAGATGCCTAGAGGGACAACTTGTCTCAGATATATGTTCACAAAATGAGGCCTAGAGATCGGATAATAGCTGGAGGAAAAAGGAGAGAAGAGTCTCATAGGCTCACATACATGAATAGAGCCGTACAGGCTGCATGACAGAGGTAGAAAAAGTAACGAGATTGGAAGAATTCCAACCACATATCGTGGTGCGAGAAAGAGACCTAAAGGGGGGAAGCCCTAGGCTTTGGATTTATTCACATAATAGTTGCCTAGATGTCATGAACAGTACTAAATTATTCATAAGAGCTATAAGTTATGAGACTGCTAAGCGCATCAGTCAACATTCTAGGACGAATGTTCCTAAGAGGAATATTAACATGTACTTTTGGGGTGAGACTAGGATGATTAACATGATAAGGAGGTTATGCTATGAATTATTTAGTCATATCATAGGCGTGTGTTATGTTTTGAAGTAAAGCGAGTTGTGGAACAAAATTTTGCAAAGGTCATTACAAGTTACATTCATAAATGTGTTGAAACTTAGGTCAAATGTAGCTGAGATTTTCTCCCAATATACTTGAATTAGAAGATGATTTACCCATTAATTTGAATATCTATGAGTTTATTTTCTAACACATTAAACCATTTGTCAATACGACATCAAAGTAGAGAGATATATACATTTTTGCGAGACTGCAAGCTGCTAGGTGACAAGTAGGTGTGTCACCTACTTACTTAAATCAGAGTCTGAAAATAGGCCAGTTCGGGTCGTCCAAAGAGACCTTTTAAAGGCCTATTTCGTTCATATAATACACTGATAAGATGTCACAATAACCATACCTAAACCCCTGCAAACACCCTCCCAAAAATTGCACATAAATCCTAATCGAAATTCTCTCCTTTTCAAGTTCTAGTTGGAGGTAAAACCTAGAGTTTAAATAAACAAGATAGGAGATGAGTTATTCAACAAATAAGGTATTTTTAATGCTCTATTTCATCCATTTTTTCTGCCGGAGTTGTATAGATAGTCGTTCTATAATTGTAAGAACTCACGGGACGGTGATAGGAAACCGTGAGTTCGAGTTATTCACTTGTAGCGGATTGTTTTGTGTTGCTATTGGATTGCGTATTTTACTACTGTTTTATGGAGTTTTGGAGGAGGAAGGGTGTGGAGAAACACCACATAAATTCAGGGTGGTGGGCTGGTCATCCGTCGTAACAATTTCGGGTTGTTTGACACTACTACGGTGGTCGTTTTGTGTATGAAGAGATTGGGGTGTTTTGGGCTGTTTTGTAGTATTTGTGGTGTATATAAGGTTGGAAAATAATGTATATATGTTATTATTATTTTGTTCTTGTGTTGGTGTTATCTTTAATTTGGAGGAAGTAAGGATTATAGGGGAGATGCTGCCCGTTTTAATACAAAATAAGCTTGTTGTTCGTTGTGTGATAGTTGTACCTTTTGTAACTTAATGATAGTATTATTATCGCTGTTGTAGATTAAGGTGAGAAGAGGCGAGTTCAACTTGGCCATTGGAAAGATTGTGATAAGGTATGTTAAGGCTAAACCTTTCTTCATTTTGGCATGATCCCGTAACTACATGAGTTTGATAACGAGGCATAAAGAGAAGTTCGTATTCCTGAACTTATGTACATTATCCTAGTCTCGTAACTTACAGTATTCTCCCTTATCGGGACTTCATATTCAATTTAGTATTGTCTTCTTTGAGCTAAGAGAGAAGAGTATATATATATATATATATATATATATATATATATACAGTATTTTCACCACCATCGAGCTATAATCGGTGGGCAGACCTCTATTGGGCAACCTCTGATCAGATGGTAAGTTATATACCGAGCCTACTATGGTTGAGCGCCTATGAGCGAGCCTACTACGGCTGAACAGTTACACATACCGAGTCTTATAGAGCCGGACAACTATTTTACTTATTATATTAAGAGAGTTGAGTCAGTATCAGCATGTAAGCATATCATCAATTATATTTGACTCCCAGGTACTTTCAGTTATTATATTATCAGCTTTCAATTGTTCTTTTGCCTTACATACTCGGTACATTATTTTGTACTAACGTCCCTTTTGATGGGGACGCTGTATTTCATGCCTGTAGGTCTTGATAGACAGCGGATAGACCTTCCCAGTAGACAACGCCAAACATTAGCTTAGTTGGTAAGCTCCACTTCCTCGGAGTTACCGGGTCTATACCGTGGAGTCTATTTTATATATACAGGTTTGATAGGTAGGTCGAGGCCCTGTCCCGACCATGATGCAATTCAGTTATCCCTAGAGGCTTGTAGACGAGTCATGTATATTTTTTTATATCAGTATTGTGGCTTTACCAGCCCTATGTAGATGTTTAGTTTGGTATTGGTGGTTGTAGATCTTATTTTCAAATGATTCAGAATATGGCCTCATCAGCATAATTTGAGGGTTACCCCTCCAGAGTTCATAATTACAGAGTGGTATGCTTGGGCCGAGTATGGCACGGGGTACCTGCCACGCCTCTTCATGTTCGGGGGATGACATAAAGCTCCACATTTGCGGACATCGTTACCCTCCACTATCCTTTGCATCTGCGATCCTCAGTCTGCATTTACGGACTGGCACTTGTGGACCATACCTCACAGGTGTGAAACTATAGAACTAGAACTTCCAAACTAATCTCAAATGATCTGAAATACTCCGTAGCCCCTCGCGGCCCCATCCAATCACACCAACCAGTTCCAGAACATAACATGGATCTACTCGAGGTCTCAAATCACACAAAGTAACATCAAAAAAACAAATCGCTCCTCGATTCAAGTTTAATGAACTAATCAAACTTCCAACCTTCAAAACTCATGTTGAACCACGTCCTACCAGCTCAAAATAACCCCAAATTTTGCACAAAAGTAATAAATCACCACACAAATCTATTCCAAGTCCCGGAACAACAATAAAAACCCAATAGTCTCAAAGTGAATGTTCGGACAAATCTATGAACCTTCCATATCTTCAACTTTCCAACTTTCGACAATTAGAGCCAAAACATTATAGGAACCTCCAAATCCAAATCCAGACCTATTCCTAAGTCCAAAATAACTGTACGAACTTGTTGGATCTATCAAAATACGAATCCTAAGTCATTTATAACAAAGTCAAAGCTTGGTCAACAATTACAACTTAAGCTTTCAACCATGGAACTAAGTGTTCCAATTCATTCCAAAACCTTTCCGAAACCAAACCAATCATCCCCGCAAGTCACAAAATAACTAAAAAGCATACGGGAAGCATCAAATAGGGATAAAATACATCAAATACCCATTCAGTTCATTACTTTAAGTCTTGGTAGCACATTCTTATCACACAAAGCCCAGGAAGTGAGCCTCTATTTTATCCATGTCGCTCCAATTCGATACATGACATCCTCGTCAATCTCTCAATTATCTTGGATTATAGATCCGAGGTACTTGAAACTCTCTTTCTTGAGAATGACTTGTGAATCCATCCTCACTACATCTGCTTTATGAGTCACATCGTTGAACTTGCATTCCATTTATTATGTTTTAGTCCTACTCATCTTGAAAATTTTTGACTCTAGGGTCTGTTACAAACCACCAGCCTCGCGTTAACACCACCTCGTGTCTGATCAATCAATACTATGTCATCCGCAAATAACATGCACTGTGGCACCTTCCTTGAATGTGTCGCGTTAGAACATCCATCACCAACGCAAATAAAAGCGGGCTAAGCGCAGATCCTTGATGTAATCTCATCCAGACTGCGAAGTTTTTCGAGTCTCCTCCCACTATCCTAACTCGGGTCTTAACACCATCATAGATATCCCGGATTAACCTAGTACATACTATGGGCATACCTCTAACCTCCAAACATCTTCAAAGAACTACCCTCAGAACTTTATCATAAGCTTTCTCTAGGTCAATGAACACCATGTGCAAAATCCCTCTTCCTTTCTCTATACTACTCCACCAATCTCCTAATAAGGTGAATGGCTTCATTAGTCGATCTCCCTGGCATGCACACTAACTTGTTCCCGAAAGTAGATACACTACTCCTCACTCTAACTTCCACCACCTCTCCCAAACTTTCATGGTGTGACTTAGCAGCTTGATGCCCCTATAGTTGTTCCAATTTGGATATCCCCCTTATTCTTGTACACTGAAATCATTGTACTCCTCCTTCATTCTTCAGTCATCTTCATCGTCTTAAAAATGACATTAAACAACCTAGTGAACCAATTCAAGCCTGCTCTATCCGCGTTCTTCTAAAATTCCACATGGATCTTGTCTGGAGCAGTCGCTCTACCCCTGCTCATCTTATGCATAAGCCCCACAAATAAAGAAAAATAAAGGAATATCAAGACATTTCACTTTACATTGTGCTTGAATAAGTATTTCAAGATCATGAAGATTTTGCTTACAACTATTTATTAATGTTACTTGAACTCTTTGACCCATTATTCATTTTCATTAAATACATTCCTAGAAATAAAAATCACCCTCCTTCAAATCACCTCAAAATTTAACTAATTTGCCTGTTAAACTTTCATTGTGTAACTCTTCTTGTCTTGATTGATTGTCTATGTAAATATAAAACTTTTTTTATCCCTAATCCATGAGTGATAATCGACCCTTTATTCATTTTCATTCAATAATTTCTCATTCGTGATAATCAACTAAAAAAAAGAAGAACTATTTTATATCAAGACAATGTAAATTAAGTTTGTAGCAAAAGTTATATTTTTTTATGAGAAAACTTCAGAAATAAAAGTCTCCATCCTTCGAATTACCTCAAAATTTAACTCAGTTTCCTGTATAACTTTCGGTATGTAATTCTTCTTATCTTGACTAATTATCTAGGTAAATATAAACCCAAAGTCTTGACTGATTATCTAGGTAAATATAAACCCTAATTTTCTCATCCCTAATCTAATAGCTAATGCATCCAACAACTTCTCCTTATTAAAATCGCTTAAAAGTAATAAACTTTCCCACATCATGTTAAGAATGTCATAGTGACACAAGTATTTTCTTTTTGCTTTAAAGTTGGATTTATCTAATAAAGAGTTTATCTACTTGTCATTTTGGTTGAGTAATAATAATGCCATCTAATAGAGAAACTAGCCGAGCTATTTGTTAAATTTCAGGTTTATCTATATCTCTATGTTGATATATTTTAATGATATTTTTATTTTTAGTTAAGACTCTTGGAAAAAAATCCAAGTAAATACTAACTTGTTTCCTAGAATTTTCATGTATGTAGGACTCATAATTTTTAAATGCTTTTTCATAATTTAAAATAGTATCATCTCCCATTATGATTTCCATGTTCTTTATTTGTACATCTAAATGTAAGGACAAAAGAATTCAAATGCCGAGAATTTTTCCTGTTAAGATTGATTTCTCTTTGGTAAACAAAGATATCATATCTAGTTCAAAATTTTGTCCTAATCTATACTAACTTTTATCTTAAGATTGTCAAATGGCTTTTTAATAACTTGTCAATTGACTTAATCACATTGAAAATTGTCCTCCTTTTTAAATATAAAGAATAGATAACCCAAAGAGTTTTGCTACATGGGTATGCCATTCCAAGTGGTAACCCAACCTTTCAATAATAATTAGAGGTCATTTGGTAGGATGTATTCGGGACAATAATATATGTATTAGCTTTAGTATTATTAAGTTTTTATTAGGTTGTATTTTTCGACCTATGTATAACTAAATGAATGACCCAACCGGTTGTTTTGATTATTTTAGCTTCATTTTCCCTATTTTTGGTTACATGAATTGTTGTGATGGTTGGTTTGGTTTCGAAAAGTTTTGGAGTGAATAAGGATACTTAATCCCAAGGTTGGACAATTACGTTGTAAGAGTTGATGGGAGTTTGGCTTTTATATAGACGTCTACGGAATGGTATTTTAATAATTTTAATAGTTTCGTATGGTGATTTTGGACTTAGACATATGTCCGGATTTGGATTTGAAGGTTCCTAGGTCATTTCGGCTTGAATTGGTGAAAAATGGAAAGTTGAAGGTTTGGAAGGTTGATAAATTTGACCGAGAGTTGATTTTGTTGGTATCAGGTTCGAATTTTGTTGCCAAAAGTTGGAATAGATCTAATGCTCGATTTGAAAGTTGTATGCAAAATTTGAGGTCATTTCGAGTTGATTTGATATGGTTCGGCACGAGTTTTAGAAGTTTGAAGTTCATTAGTTTTCTTAGTCTTGAATTGAGGTACAATTCGTAGTTTTGACATTGTTTTGGTGATTTGGGGCCTCAAGTAGGCTTGTGTTATGTTTGGGATTGGTTGGTGTGTTCAGATGGGGTCCCTGGGTCCCGGGGGCCTCGGGTGTATTTCGGATGAGTTGCAAATCATTTTTGGCTATGCTAACATTGCTAAATATTTTGAGTTATATTGTGTTCTCACGTGCGTGTATTGGGCCTGGCAGAGGAAGTTCGCAAATGCGGCAGCTGGGACGTAGAAGCGAAGCAGCATGTGCAGCCAGGCGTCCGCAGAAGCAGACTCGCAGGTGCGAGGGGATGATCCGCAGAAGCGGATGGTCGGGAGATTAGTGGCTTCCGCATCTGGGATGGAATTTCCGCATATGCAGTGTCACAGGTGCGACTATGTGGACTGCATATGTGTTTGCTGGGCAGAATATTTAATATCGAGGGTTTATTCATTTTCTCATATTTTGGAGTTGTGGAGCTCAGTTGGAGGAAATTTTTGGAAGGCTTTTCATCACTATTGAAGGGGTAAGTGATATTTACTCAATTTTGGTGTTAGTTATTGATTACCCATAGATTGTTACACCAAATTTGTATGAATTAAAGGTGGGATTTGAGGGATTTTAGGACTATGATTTTTTAGAGTGAGATTTGATAACTTGAGGGTCGATTTGAGGTTGGAATTGGATGAAAAATATATATCTAGACTCGTATCGTAATGGGTGTTCGGAAATTGTGTGTTTTGTCGAGTTAAGCGGTGCGGGCCAGGGTTGACTTTTTCTGTTGATTTTGCATAATTGATTCAGGATCTTAGCTTACTATCTAGAATTGTTTCCTATGGATTTTATTGATGATATCATGTTAATTGGCTAGATTCGAACCGCCCAGAGATTGATTTATGAGGGAAGGGCCTATTAGAGGATAGATTTGGCTTGCTTAAGGTAAGTATCTTACCTAAACTTGGTTGAGGCACTAGTTACCTGAGTTATTGTGATATCTACGTGCTATGGGTGACGCGCATGTATGGGGTTGATCTCATGTGCATGTACCGGGGTATTTATTCATGATTGGGGTAATGCTTAGGTTATGATACTCCTTGAGTTATCTGTACCCCTTTGTGAGCTATTTGTACCATGTTTGAGGTTACATAGAGGTTAATCTCTTTATTGAACCTGATAAATTTCTACTTTCATGATGTATTTTCCTGATTGAGCTATGATAGCACAGTTTGCACATGCATACACCTTTGCGTGTTATTTATATCAGTTCAGGAGTATAAACATGTTCATAGATCATGAACATTTATTCTTGTATATCTGCTTTCTGTGTGATATGGATTTAGACTAGTAGCATATGACCATGCCGGGCGAATTGTGAAGCATGTGACCACGCTAAGCGGATTGTGATATTAAGCATGTGATTACGTCGGGCGGATTGTGATATTGTCTTGTGAGTTATCCTTGCAACATGTGAGTTGCTTGTGGGGATCCGAGATATGTATATTATTGGCACGTGAGTTGTCCGTGCGATTGATATTATTAGCACGTGAGTTCTCTGTGCAAGGCGTGGATATGAATTCTTCTCCCTAGAGTCACCCTCTCATATTCCTTCTTGATGGTGTACACACAGTTTGAGGAAAATCGATCAAAGGGTACGGTTATGAAAATACAGAGCAAAAGTTAGCCAATGTTTGATTTGGTTATTGCATTTCATCTTTACTTGCAATTTCCTTGGTTGTTTACTTGACTTATTTGTTATCTCCTTTATATGATTGATTGTTGATTGATATGTTAATAAATTATGTGCACCAAGGTGGTGCTTTCTGATATTTATGACTTGCTCGTGTTATTGTTATGTACTTATTGAATTCAAGAACAATACAGGTAATTAACAAGTATCATTTATAATTCTTGCTTCTATTACATCGCCGAGGTTAGTAATGACATGTTCTAAGTACATGGGGTCGGTTGTACTGTTACGCGGCGCCTTCCTAAAATTCCTTGGAAGGGTGACGTAAGGCTAAGCAACTGATGTCAGTGTAGTTGTTGTTTGCCAACTGAGGTCCCCTCCGTACGCTAGACGAGATTGTCAGTGTCGTACGGGAAAACCAATGTCAAGAAAAATTGAGAGAACAGTAATGAGAATTGAAAGAAAGCTGGATTGAATTAATGAAAGCTATTACAAAAGAAGGCAACGCGGTGTCGAGGGGGAGAGACACCAATACAGAGAATTGCTTGCTAGAAAGTTTTTGATTGCTTGATCCCCCATAATAATGCTTTAAAAAAATAAACCAAAGTTATAATACTTGACCTAAATAAGCTAGAGAATCATAATGGAAATACATGGAATAAAACTACTCTATATTTACAATGAAAAGGACTTAGTTTTCTACAAGTCCGTTGTCAGCAACTTTGTCTTAGTAATCACAATATGTGCGCACGGCGCTGTTGGCAGTTGCCTGCGGCTGGGCGCTGGCGAGGGATATCGGTAGGGCGACAGAGGCACATGCGCGCTTGTCACTTGGCACGGCCAAGACCACGGGGCCATCCGTGGCGCTAGGCGTTGGGAGGCTTTCCAGGACGCCACGGGGCGCATCCAAGGGGTCATGGGGCATGGCTGGAAAGCCGCCCATGATATTCTCCCCCACCTGAGATGGCGACGTCCTCGACGCCTTACTTGTAAGATAATCTTCAGTTAGGCTCTTGTAGGCTTTCAGGTTTGTTCCCTTCTTCCAAGTATTCTCCTATGCACCACAATCCTGCCATTTCAACAAAAACTCTTGGTGATCCTTCCTTGAGGCGTGAATCACCCGATCATCAAGTATGGCTTCAGCACGCCTTTTCTCGGTTGAATTGGGGCCTCGAATACTGGCTATTGTGAGTTGGCTCCGTGAAGGGTCCTCTGTGTCTTCCCGAAAAGGTTTCAAAAGGCTGACATAGAAGACGGGATGGATTTTCCACCAAGCTGGGGTATCCACCCAGTATGCAACTTTCCCAATGCGTCTTTCAATGGACAAGGGTCCAATGTATTTTGCCAATAGGCGAAGGTCATGGACCCCTGAAAACAAGTACCTCTTTGGAATTTTGACCATCACTTTGTTTCCTGGTTGGTATTTAACAAAGCGGCGATTTTGATCAGCATGCCTCTTCATCCACGTTTGGGCTTTGACCAGATAGCTCCGCACTATCTCCAAATTTTGCTTCCATTTTTTTGAGAAGCTAGAAGATCGAGGAGATTTTGACATGTTTGGTGCATTCACAGTGTGTAGGAGTAGCGGTTGCTGCCCGGTAACAATTTCAAAAGCACTTTTGTTTGTACTAGAGCTCTTTAGTGAATTGAAACACAGTTGAGCAACATCCAGAAGCTTCACCCAATTCTTCTGCGATTCGGTAACAAAGTGGCGGAGATATTCCTCCAACATACCATTGAACCTCTTCGTCTGGACATCGGATTGCGGATGAAAACTTGAGATATGACTCAATTTTGACCTGAGGCACTTAAATAGTTGGGTCCAAAAGTTGCTAGTGAAGCGTGAATCGCGGTCACTAACGATGTCTTTGGGTAGGCCCTAATATTTGACGACATGAGAGAAGAAGAGTCGAGTTTTATCTTCTGCTGATATATATTGTGGTTCTGT
Source organism: Nicotiana paniculata (assembly GCA_005239505.1). NCBI lineage: Eukaryota > Viridiplantae > Streptophyta > Magnoliopsida > Solanales > Solanaceae > Nicotiana > Nicotiana paniculata. The sequence goes on along the minus strand of ML321710.1, from coordinate 84,259 downwards.
AAGGTGGCATACATGGAAAACCGATCCACCACAACAAATATAGTTGTGAGATCTCCAAACTTGGGAAATCTGGTGATGAAATCCAGAGACACGCTTTCCCAAGGTCGCTTTGGGACAGCTAGTGGTTCCAAGAGTCCCGCTTGTGTCAAGCGGTCGGACTTGTCCTTCTGGCATACTAGACAAGTCCTCACATACTGAGCAACGTCATCGGCCATTTGAGGCCAATAATATGCACGACGAAGTAATGCCATGGTGCATTCTTTGCCAGGATGGCCGACCCACAGAGTGTCGTGGAATTCCGCCAGAAGAGTCCTTCTCAGATCTCCTCCTTTTGGAAACCATCCTCCGTGTAGAACTGGCGAGTTTTTCCATGTCCTACTAGATCAACCAAATACTGTGCAACAGGATCCTTGATAAGTAGATTATGTATCTGGTCTTTTATGGTGGTAGCTACTTCGCTTCCCCTTAGGGTGGCACACTGATGCTAGGTTAGCTCTCCGACTGAGCGCATCAGCAACATGATTAGTCTTCCACTTCGGTACTCCAGGTTAAAGTGAAATTCTGCTAAGAGTTCCTGCCACCTGGCCTGTCGGTCGTTCAACTTCGGCTGGGTCATGAAATGACTAATAGTTGTTGTTTGTCTTAACCACGAACGGAGATCCCAGCAAATAATACCTACAAAGGCGTAAGCAATGAACAACAACCAATAATTCTTTCTCGTGGGCGGCATAGCGCCGCTCCACATCCTTCAGTTTCCGGCTCTCATATGCAACGGGATGCCCGTCTTGTATTAAGATTCCGCCAAGAGCATAGTCAGAAGCATCAGTTTGTACCTCGAAGAGCTTGGCCAAATCAGGAAGGGCCAAGACGAGGCTACTAGACATAGTTGATTTTAATGCGTTGAAGGCCTTCGCTCCCCTGAGTCCCCAATCCCAAGGTGTGACCTTCTTGAGGAGTTCTGTCAATGGCACTTCGATAAGGGAGTAATTCTTCACAAATCACCGACAGAAATAACATAGGCCAAGGAACGCTCTCAAGGCGTGGATATCCTTGGGCGGCGGCCAATCTTTGATAGCTTGGATCTTTTGCTGGTCCATCTTGATCTGCCCTTCCTCAATGACATGTCCGAGGAAGTCGATCTGTTGTTTGGGGAAGGAGCACTTGCATAGCTTTGTGTATAATTCACGCTCCCGCAATCGGGCTAGGACTTTTCGCAAGTGCTCTTGGTGTTCTTCTAGGGTTTGGCTGTAAACCATAATGTCATCTAAATAGACCATCATGAATTCGTCAATGTACTCTCGGAAGACCTGGTTCATCAGGGTGCAAAATGTGGATGGAGCGTTAGCCAAGCCGAACGGAATTACCAGGAAGTTGAATGACCCATATCTTGTCACACAGGTCATCTTATGTTCTTCACCCTCAGAAATCCAAACTTTCCAATACCCTATCTTCCGGTCAATTTTTGTGAACACCGTCACACCCCCCAATCTATCGAACAAGTCTGCCATGAGTGGAATAGGATACTTGTTCTTTATAGTTATTTTGTTTAGAGCCCGATAATCCACATAGAATCGTAGACAACCATCATGTTTCTTTTGGAATAGCACAGGGGACCCATATGGGGACTTGGAGGGCACAATGATCCCTGTGGCTAGCATCTCCGTCAACTGTCTCCGAAGCTCGGTGAGTTCGGGTTGTGACATTCTATAAGGCGCCCGGGTGGGTGGATTTGCACCCGACACCAACTCAATCTCATGGTCCACAGTGCACCTAGGCGGGAGTCGCTTTGGCATATCCTGTGGCATGACATCTTCAAACTCCAGTAGTAGCTCCTTTATGGGTGTAGGAATGGGACCCGAGGAGCGTTCCACATCTTCAATGCATCGGGTATCCAAGAACGTAGGTTCATGTCTTTTGACTCCCTTCTTCAACTGCAAGGCCAAGATGTTCTCAGCGGCCATCTTCATGGGCACGCACGGGATAATGCAGGGCTTGGCCCCGTTTGCTCCCATCATCAGAAGCATGTCTGCATATGGTACGGGCATGGTGTTGGTTTGCCTCAAGAATTTCAACCCAACTATCAACTCGAAGTCATCTATGATCACCATGCGCAAGTTGAATTTTCCTTCATAAGGACCCAACTTCACTGGTACTTCTTTGGCTATTCCACCCATTGATTGAGGAGGTGAGTTGATAGCCTTGACATGACCTCTACCCTTTCATACAACTATACCAAGACGCTCCACCTGAGTTGAGGCTAAGTAGTTGTTGGTAACACTCGTGTCTATCATCGCCCGAATGGGTTTGCCGTTCACCTTCAGTTCAACAAACATCAAGGTCCTCTCTTGTTTAAGAGGAGTCCTCTCATCCATCTCTTTTTCCCTTTCTTGGTGATTGGGCAGGGGTCCTTCTTTTTATGGATAGCAGCACCGGTTCCCGCTAATGCCTCAGAAATATAACCAACAATTTCATTGAAGGCACCTACTGGTTCGGTCTGCTCCGCATCATCTGCTTCGTCATCTGTCCCATCATCAAAATCTTGATGGGCATTCATCTGTTCATGTGGGCATTCATTAGCCCGCCGCAATGACGGCATCCTGAGGGGCTTTCTCCCCCGATCAATGTTGTTTGAGGCAGCACTGTTGCTGCTTGAGGAAGGAGTCTTAGATTTGGTCGCACTCCGGTATCCCCCAATTCTAGTAAGGACACCATGGTTATTCTGCCCTCATTTGTATCCCGCTCGGACAGGCGGTTGAGTCCTATCCTTTCGAGTTTTCACTTGCTAGTCCCCAAGGCATTTTGTTGCTTGGATCGCCTTGGGTAGGGTATTTACCCTTTGTCTTTGCAGCTCAGTGCGGGCATAAGGTTTCAACCTTTCCAGGAATGTGAAGAGCGTGTCCTTGTCCCCCATGTCACGGATGTTCAACATGAGCGCGGAGAATTCTCGCACGTAATCCTGCACTGATTTGGTCTGGCGGAGCTCCTGTAGTTTTCTCCTTGTATTGTACTCAACATTGGCGTATGGCTGCCTTTAGTTCTGCCCATGTCTCTTAAGCATCATCACCGGCCTTGATGTCTTCGTACTTCACTCGCCACCAGAGTTTAGCATCAGCTAGAAGATACATGGCAGTCGTTGCTACCTTCTTAGCTTCTTCTAGGCCTCCTACGGCATCGAAGTACTACTTGATGTCGAAGATGAAATTTTCCACTTCTTTGGCATTCCGAGCTCCACTGTATGACTTTGGCTCAGGAATTTTCAATTTTTTTCTTGCAGGGGCGAGGTTCTCTGCACCACAGATTTGGTTTCCACCTCCTCGAAGCAAGCCCTGTAAAGCATCATGGACAACATTGAGTTGTCCTGTCAAGTTGTCTATAGTTTGCTGCATGGAAGTCACCATGTCTGCCTCATGTGACCTGTAGGCTAAATCCTCGGCATGCTCATGTTGGAGGCCCTCGAATATAACAAAAATCTCGGCTGCCTCAGTGGCTGCCGTTTGTCGGTCTCCTTCAGAGTCGCGACTGATGTTTTTTATGTCAACTTCAGCCTGGAGCCTTCTGCGGTCCAGGTCTTTCAACCTTTTCACTAGGCTGGTTTGTAGTTCAGGCACTATATTTAAGATGGGTCGTAATACATCAACTGTCTCTTCAAGGTCTGCAGGGCGGTCCTCATAATTCACCATAGTCAGAAATGGTGGTAATGGCAATGCGTCCTCGTCTGATGTCGATCCTAGGCTCTGATCCTAACTGTTACACGGCGCCTTCCTGAGATTCCTTGGAAAGGCGACGTAAGGCTAAGAAACTGATGTCAGTGCAGTTACTGTCCGCCAACTGAAGTCCCTTTCGTAAGCTAGATGAGATTGTCAGTGTCGTACGGGAAAACCAATGTCAAGAACAATTGAGAGAACAATAATGAGAATTGAAAGAAATCTTGATTGCATTAATGATATCTATTACAAGAGAAGTCAACACAGTGTCGAGGGGGAGAGACACCAATACAGAGAATTCCTTGCTAGACAGTTTTTGAATGCTTGATCCCCCCTAATAATGCTTAAAAAAATAAACCAAAGTTACAAGACTTGACCTAAATAAGCTAGAGAATCATAATAGAAATACATGGAATAAAACTACTCTATATTTACAATGAAAAGGACTTAGTTTTCTACAAGGTAGAAACAGGTCCGTTGTCAGCAACTTTGTCTTAGGCATCACAATATGCGCGCACGGCGTTGTCTGCGCGCGCGGTGCTGTTGGTAGCTGCCTGCGGCTGGGTGCTGGCGAGGGATATCGGTAGGGCGACAGAGGCACATGAGCGCTTGTCACTTGGCACGACCAAGACCACGGGGCCATCTATGGCGCTAGGCGTTAGGAGGCTTGCCAGGACTCCATGGGGCGCATCGAATGGGTCATGGGGCATGGCTGGAAAGCCGCCCATGACATTCTCCCCCACTTGAGTTGGCGATGGCCTCGGTGCCTTATTTGCAAGATACTCTTCAATTAGGCTCTTGTAGTCTTTGAGGTTTGTTCCTCTCTTCCAAGTATTCTCCTATGCATCACAACCCTACCATTTCACCAAAAACTCTTGGTGATCCTTCCTTGAGGCGTGAATCACCCGATCGTCAAGTATGGATTCATCACGCCTTTTCCCGGTTGAATTGGGGCCTCGAATACTCTATGTCTTCCCGAAATGGTTTTAGAAGGGTGATATGGAAGACGGGATGGATTTTCCACCAAGCTGGGGTATCCACTAGGTATGCAACTTTCCCAATGCGCCTCTCAATGGACAAGGGTCCAATGTATTTTGCCAATAGGAGAAGGTCGTGGACATGTTTGGTGCATTCACAGTGTGTGGGAGTTACGGTTGCTACCCGGTAACAATTTCAAAAGCACTTTTGTTTGTACTAGAGCTCTTTTGTGAATTGAAACACAGTTGAGCAGCATCCAGAAGCTTCACCCAATTCTTCTGTGATCCGGTAATAAAGTGGCGGAGATATTCCTCCAACATACCATTGAACCGCTCCGTCTGGCCATTGGATAGCGGATGAAAACTTGAGCTATGACTCAATTTTGACTCGAGGCACTTAAATAGTTGGGTCCAAAAGTTTTTAGTGAAGCGTGAATCGTGGTCACTAACGATGTCTTTGGGCAGGCCCCAATATTTGACGACATGAGAGAAGAAGAGTCGAGTTGTATCTTTTGATGATATATATTGTGGTGTTGTAATAAAGGTGTACTTGGAAAATCGATCCACCATAACCAAGATAGTTGTGATATCTCCGACCTTGGGCAATCAAGTGATGAAATCCAGAGACACACTTTCCCAAGGTATCTTTGGGACAGCTAGTGGTTCCAAGAGTCTCGCTTGTGTCAAGCGGTCGGACTTGTCCTTCTGGCGTACTAGACAAGTCCTCACATACTGAGCGACATCATCGGCCATTTGAGGCCAATAATATGCACAACGAAGTAATGTCATGGTGCGTTCTTCGCTGGGATGGCTGGCCCACCGAGTGTCGTGACATTCCGCCAGAAGAGTCCTTCTTGGATCTCCTCCTTTAGGAACATAAATTCGGTTGCCTTTTACCTTCAGGAAACCATCCTCCATGTAGAACTGACAAGTTTTGCCCTGTCCTACTAGATCAACCAAATACTGTGCAGCAGGATCCTTGATGAGTAGATCTTGTATCTGGTCTTTTATGGTGGTAGCTACTTCGCTCCCCCTTAGGGTGGCGAGTAGGCCACTGATGCTAGGTCAGCTCTCTGACTGAGCGCATCAGGAACATGATTAGTCTTCCCAATTCAGTACTCCAGGTTGAAGTGAAATTCTGCTAAGAGTTCCTGCCACCGGGCATGTCGGCCATTCAGCTTCAGCTGGGTCATAAAATGACAAACAGCTGTGTTATCTGTCTTGATAACGAACGGGGATCCCAGTAGATAATGCCTACAAAGGCGTAAGTAATGAACGACAACCAATAATTCTTTCTCGTGGGTGGCATAGCGCCGCTCTGCATCCTTCAGCTTCCGGCTCTCCTATGCAATGGGATGCCCGTCTTGTAGTAAGACTCCGCCCAGAGAATAATCAGAAGCATCCGTTTGTACCTCGAATGGCTTGGCCAAATCAGGAAGGGACAAGACGGGGCTACTAGACATAGCCGTTTTTAATGCGTTGAAGGCCTCCGCTTGCCTGGGTCCCCAATCCCAAGGCGTTACCTTCTTGAGGAGTTCTGTCAATGGCACTGTGATAAGGGAGTAGTTCTTCACAAATCGCTAATAAAAATTTCATAGGCTAAGGAACGCCCTCAAGTTGTGGATATCCTTGGGCGGCGACCAATCTATGATAGCTTGGATCTTTTGCTGGTCCACCTTGATCTTCCCTTCCTCAATGACATGTCCGAGGAAGTCGATTTTTTTTGGGCTAAGGAGCACTTGGATAGCTTTGTGCATAATTCATGCTCCCGCAATCGGGCTAGGACCTTCCGCAAATGCTCTTGGTGTTCTTCCAGGGTTTGGCTGTAAACCACAATGTCATCCAAATATACCACCATGAATTAGTCAATGTACTCTCGTAAGAGCTGGGTCATCAGGGTGCAAAATGTGGCTAGAGCATTAGTCAAGCCGAACGGCATAACCAAGAAGCCGAACGATCCATATCTTATCACACAGGTCGTTTTGTGTTCGTCACCCTCAGCAATTCAAACTTGCCAATACCCTGTCTTCAGGTCAATTTTCGTGAACACCGTCTCACCCCCTAATCTATTGAACAAGTCTGCCATGAGTGGAATAGGATACTTGTTCTTCACAGTTATTTTGTTTAGAGCCCGATAATCCACACAGTGTCATAGACTACAATCATGTTTCTTTTGGAATAGCACAGGGGACCCATATGGGGACTTGGAGGGTACAATGATCCCTGTGTCTAGCATCTCCGTCAATTGTCTCCGAAGCTTAGTGACGGGTTGTGACATTCTATAAGGTGCCCTGGCAGGTGGCTTCACACACGGCACCAACTCAATCTCATGGTCCATAGTGCGCCTAGGCGGGAGTCGCTTTGGCATTTCCTGTGGCATGACGTCTTCAAACTTCAGTAGTAGCTCCTTTACGGGCGTATGGATGTTTGAGTGCATCAAGGCGCGTCAGTATGATGATCCTCACTTGCTTGTCCTATGGGACATGTTGCAGCACAATGATGCCAAGGAGGTTATTATTGGTGATGATAGGGTATTAAGGCTATAGGGTCGGATCTGTGTTCCTAATATGGATGGTTGCAAGGGTTGATTCTTGAGGAGGTCCATAGTTCGAGGTATTCTATTCATTCGGGAGTCGCGAAGATGTACCATGATTTTTCGGCAGCACAATTAGTGGCGGAGGATGAAGACGGATATTGTTGAGTATGTTTCCCAGTGTTTGAACTGTCAGTAGGTGACGTACGAGCATTAGATACCCGGTGGTTTGCTTCAGAGACTTGATATTCCGGAGTGGAAGCGGGAGCATATCACTATAGATTTTGTAGTTGTCTTCCATGGACCTTGAGGAGATTCGATGCAGTGTGGGTTATTTTGGACAAACTGACTAAGTCTACACACTTTATTCTAGTTATGACTACCTACTCTTCAAAGCAGATAGCTCGGATTTATATTCGGGAGGTTGTTCGCCTTCATGGTGTGCCTGTGTCTATTATTCGGATTAAGGCACGCACTTGACATCACATTTTTGGAGTGCGGTGTAATGTGAGTTGGCATACAGGTCGAGCTGAGTACTCCATTTCATCCTCATACGGAGGGGCAACCCGAGCGCACTATTCAGATTGTGGAGGACATGTGATCTGTCTGTGTCATTAATTTCGGAGGTTCATGGGATCAGTTCTTCTGCTAGCAGAGTTCGCCTATAATAACAATTACCAGTTGAGTATTCAGATGGCTCCTTATGAGACCTTATATGGGAGGCGATATCGTTCTCCGATTGGTTGGTTTGAGCCTGGGGAGTCTAGGTTGTTGGGAACTGATTTGGTCTGTGATGCTTTGGAAAAGGTGAGTTGATTCAGGAGCGATTTCGTACAGTGTTGTCCAGGAAAAAGAGTTATGTTGATAGGAAGGTTCGTGATGTTGCATATACGGTGGGAGAAAAGGTTCTACTTAGAGTTTCGCCCATGAAGGGTGTGATGAGGTTAGGGAAGAAGGGCAATTTAAGCCCTAGGTATATATGGTCTTTTTGAGGTTCTTGAGATAGTGGGAGAGGTGGCCTACAGACTTGCCTTGCCACCTAGTCTATCGAGAGTTCATCTAGTGTTTCATGTTTCCATACTCCAGAAGTTTTATGGGGATTCATAACATGTGGACTTCACCACGATGCAGTTGGATGAGGATTTGTCTTATGATGTGGATATAGTGGCCATTTTAGATCGGCAGGTTCGAAAGTTAAGGTAGAAGAATATAGCATCGGTGAAGGTTCAGTGGATAGGCTACCTTGGAGATTGAGTAGGAGAATTGCAGCAGATATCCACACCTTTTTTATACTCTAACTATGATTCTAGACTCGTTCGAGGACGAACATTTGTGTAAGAGGGGGAGAATGTAACGACCTGGTGAGTCATTTTGAGTATTTTAGCCCTATTTCCCCTATTTGATGCTTCACATATGTGTATGTGTGGATACGTGACTTGCCGGGGTGGTTGGTTTGGTTTCGGGAAAGTTTTGGAGTGAATTGTGATACTAAGTCCCGAGGTTGGAAGCCTAAGTTGTAAGAGTTGACCGGAGCTTGATTTTTGTGTAGACGACTCCGGAATAATTTTTTTTATTATTCCAATAACTTTGTATGGTGATTTTGGAGTTGGGGTCCATATTTGGATTTAGATGTTCCTAGGTTATTTTGGCTTGAATTGACGAAAGTTGGAAAGTGAATGTTCGGAAGGTTGATAAGTTTGATCGAGACTCGACTTTGTTGGTATCGAGTTTGGATTTTGGTTTTGGAAGTTTGAATAGGTCTATTCTTCCATTTGGGACTTTTATGATAAATTTGAGGTCATTCCAAGTTGATCTAATATGGTTTGGCACGAGTTTTGGAAATTGGAAGTTCAGTAGTTTCCTTAGGCTTGAGTTGAGGTGTGATCATAGTTTTTGATTTGGGGCCTCGAGTAGGTTCGTGTTATGTTTTAGGACTGGTTGATTTTTTTGGACAGGGTCCCGGGGGCCTCGGGTGTACATCTAATGAGTTGCGGATCATTTTTGGCTATGTTGGCATTGCTGAGTTTTCTAGGTTCTGATGTGTTCGCATCTCCGAAAGATTGGCCGCAGATGCATCCATGGTTGCGCAGGTGCGAGTTTTGGCCCTGGAAGAGGAAGTCTGCAAAAGCGCCAATTGGCACACAAAAATGAAGTTGCAGGTGCGACCATGCGTCTATAGAAGCGGGTGCGAGAGGATGATCTGCAAAAGCGGATAGTTGGGAGATTAGCGGCTTCCGTATCTGAGGTGGAATTTTCACATATGCGGTGTCACAGGTGCGACTATGTGGATCGCAGATGCAATTTTGTTTGGCAGAATATTTAATATCGAAAGGTGTAGTTATTTTCTCATGTTTGGAGTTTTGTAGCTCGATTGAAGGCGATTTTTAGAAGGCTTTTCATCACAATTGAAGGGGTAAGTGATATTTTCCCAATGTTGGAGTAAGTTATTGATTACCCATAGGTTGTTTCACCTAATTTGTATGAATTAAAGGTGAGATTTGGGTGGTTTTGGACTATGATTTTGTAGAGTGAGATTTGATGATTTGAGGTCGATCTGAGGTTGAAATTGGATTAAAACATATATTTGGACTCGTATCGGAATGAGTTTTTGGAATTTTTGACTTTTGTCAGGTTACAAGGTGTGGGCCCGGGGTTAACTTTACATAATTGATTCAAGATCTTAGCTTTATCATTGGGAATTATTTTTTGTGGCTTTTATTGATGATAATATATAATTTGGCTATATTTGAGCCGTCCGGAGATTGATTCACACGGAAAGGGCCTATTAGAGGATTGATTTGTCTTGCTTAAAATAAGTATCTTACTCAAACTTGGTTAAGGCACTAGTTGCCTGATTTATTTGTGATAGCTACATGTTATGGGTGGCTCTCATGTGTGGATTTGAGCCCAGTGCATGCACCAGGGTATTTATTCATGCTCGGGGCTGTACTTAGGCTATGATACACCTTGCGTTGATTGCTAAGATTCATGTTGTGATGTTTCTCCTATATGTACCCCTTTGTGAGCTACTTGTACGATGTTTGAGGTTACATATAGGTTAATCTTCTGATTGAACCTGATAAATTGCCACTTTCGTGATGTATTTACCTGATTGAGCTATGATAGCATACTTTGCACATGCATACACATTAGCATGTCATTTATATCAGTTCAAGAGTTTGAACTTTGATGTCCATTGATCACATATGTACTATATTATACTTGTTTTCTATGTGATATGGATTTGGACTGGTAGCCCGTGACAACTTCGGGAGGATTATGATATTAAGCATGTGATCATGCCGGGCAGATTGTGATATTGAGCCTGTGACCACGTCGGGCAGATTGTGATATTGAGCTTGTGAGCACGCCAGGCAAATTGTGATATTGGCACTTGAGTTGTCTGTGCAGCACGTGAGTTGTCCGTGCAGCGCGTGAGTTGCCCGTACAGCACGTGAGTTGTCTGTGCATATCCGAGATATTGGTATTATTGGCATGTGAGTTATCCATGCAGTATGTGAGTTGTCCGTGCGATTGATAGTATTAGCATATGAGTTGTTGGAAATTGCTTGGTTTTATTACCGACCACTCGGGAACTGTGGTCGATAGTCACCCCATCGAGTCACCAAAAACTCGAAGCCGTAAGACCTCAGGGTCGTCAACTTCGAACTCATAAGCCCTCCACGAGGCAATATCAACTCTAACTCAGGGATTGTCCTCGACAGTCGAATCATAGTCGTAAGACCTTAGGGCTGGCAAGTTCAAACTCATAAACCCTCCATGAGGCAATATCAAAACTATAAGACCTCAAGCAAGGCAGGTACTGACTTGTAAGACCTTAAAAAATCATAATCCCGATATCAAAGTCAAGGCTATATATCAAACTTGTAAGACCCCTAAAAAGGCATACCCTCGATATAGACGCTGAGGCTATCTCACTTGGGGACTAAAGGCTACGGCCAAATACGATGACCACCATCATAAAGCTCCGGTCAAACTAATGCGGCTTGGAGACGTCTGACTGTCGCCATAAAAACACAAGCCTCCAATTACTTCAAAAAAACTTTGAAAAGAACTTGTTAAAGGTCGTACCAACCTAAAGCGTAAGAGCTCAAGTCGCCAGCTACACCGAAGGTCGTATCGACCTAACGCGTAAGAGCCCAAGTCACCAGCTACAGGTCATACCGAACCAAAGTGCCTCGGGGCCGATTTAAAAACCTGAGAGCCGATGAGCTCGAGTCGAAACCCGACTCGGAGACTGAGCCCGAAACGGTTACCTAAAGCGCCTAAGGGTCAAATGTGTAAGATCCCAAGTCGCCAGCTACACCAAAGGTCATACCGACCTAACGCGTAAGGGCCCAAGTCGCCAGCTATAGGTCGTACCGAACCAAAGCGCCTCAGGGCTGATTTAAAAACCTGAGGGCTGATGAGCTCGAGTCGAAACCCGACTCGGAGACTGAGCCCAAAATGGTTAACTAAAGCGCCGAAGGGCCAAATGCGTAAGTGCCCAAGTTGCCAGCTACACAAGGTCGTACCAACCTAACTCGTAAGAGCCCAAGTCGCCAGCTACAGGTCGTACCGACCCAAAGCGCCTTAGGGCCGATCTAAAAACCTAAGGGTTGACGAGCTCGAGTCGAAACCTGACTCGAAGGCTGAGCCTGAAATGGTTAACTAAAGCGCCTAGGGGCCAAATGCGTAAGAGCCCATGTCGCTGGCCTAAAAAGCCTCAGGGCCGATTTATAACCTCGAGGGTTTCATCTCAAAGTCCAATTCATCGGGTTAATTATCGATAAGCAAATTAGAGAAACCAAAGAATCTTTCATATATATATGTGTATTACAAATACATACTTACAATGCTCCCACATGAGTCTTATGCAAACAACAAAGAAGAAAATCTAGTCGACGGCCCCTCGGACCAGCTCCCACGACGGCTTTCAAATATCAGCACCAGCTCAAGAGGAAAGGAAAACTTGGCGTCGATCTCATCCGCCTCGGCCTGCTTTATCTCTTCCAAGAGGTTAAAGCCTCTAGCATGAATCTCTTCGAGGGTCTCCCTCCGAGACCTGCATTGGTCATAATCATTGCCCCTCCTCTCTCTATCAAAGGCTCCCCTCAGCTCGGCATGAGCATCAGCAGCATCTTTCAAATAAACAGACACCTTCTTATTGGCCTTCACTCGAACTTCTTCAGCTTTAGCCAGGGCGTCCACGACCTCGGCCTTCATATTCAAAAGATCAGTCTCGAGCTTGGCAATCCTGCTCGTCTGAATCGAGCTACTTTCTCGAGCATTAAGAAATTTTACCTCGAGGGCATAGACCTTGGCCAAGGCATTCCATTGGGCCGCAACATGAACGCCTATCTGCGCCTTCAACGCATGGAATTCGAAATTCACTTGCCTAACCTTTCCCCAAAGGCATTTCAGCGTCTCCGTTTTTCTCTGCAGCTAAAGTACCAAAACATTAGTTTCCAAAAGCGGGAAAGGAAGCATGTACTCCTTCAGGATAAGGGTTACCTGAAGCTCGAGATTGCCTTCATAGTTTCGACTCTGATGCATCTCCGACTGAAGATGTATCAACTCTTTCGTCTTCTTATTGCAAAGAAGCCTGAGAGATTTTTCCTTGCCCAAAGCTTCCCGCAACCTGGTCTCACAACGAAGCAGCTCAAACTTGAGCTTGTCAAAAACCTACGAAAAAGAAGCTTAAGTTCAAAGAGTGAAGATTCACAACTGAAAAGCCAACAAAGCCGATCAAAACTCACGACATAGCAGAGCCGCTGAGCCTCCTCAAAATTTGAACGTGTGTCTACTGGCCTGGTCCCATCGACCCTAGTTGAACCGCTCTCGATGGGGATATGATCGCTCGAGACCCCACTTGATTTGGGCGGCCCGGCCCCGAGCGTCCCTCGAAGTACCTTCGATGGAGGAAGCAGACGATGGTGAAAGACTCTTTCTCTTTCCTTCTCATATAACCTCTCTCTCGAGGTTAGAGGTCCCAGGACCGGCACGTTCGGAACTCGGGAGAGCCCCTGGTTTGAGCCATAGATGAAGAACCACCCTCTCGAGGAGAGCTGATATCCACGGAATAACCAACACATATGAAGTCCTTTTCAGCGACGGTGTCTTCTTTGTGTCTCTGAGCAGGCCCCCCCTCAATGAGTGTGTCCTCATCCATCGAGGATCTTTTTCGCTTATTATCCTCCCTCGGCTCCGAAGCCGACGGTCTTTCCCTCTCGTCGAAGGGACACGGTCTCATCTCCAATAATTCACCAACCCCTGCGGTAGTGTGGTTAATACACATGAAAAGAAACATTCCCCAAAAGGGAAATCACATGGCTCATACCGTGGTGTTTTGCTTCACATTTGCCCTTTGACAGATCTCGCCACTTGCGTTCATCATAGGACGACGAAGCTGCCAGCCTCCGAGTTCAGTCCGCAAGATCGGGGATCTCTACCGGCATCCACGGGACCGCCGAGAAAAAGAAAGAAACATTCTTATAAATCAACAAAACCAAAGGGCACTAAGTTACGACGTAGCTTACGTTTGAAGTTCCATTTCTCGAGAAACAGCAGGAACTCTGCATGAATAATATCGACGGTCCTCACTCGGACAAACCGACTCATCCATCCTCGGTTCTGGTCCTCGTCATCACTGGCAATAAAGGGCCTTGTGGATCGGCATCATAGCGCAATCAGGCCCCGACAATGCAGGAGCCAATATAATCTGATAAGGTGGCTAAGGGTAAAGTCGAGCTCAGCCTTTTCGGTAAAGTACCTCATCATCAATATTATCCGCCAGAGAGACGGGTGAATTTGAGCCAGAGTGACTCGATACCTTTGGAAAAGTTCTAGCAAAAGGCGGTCGAGGGGACCCAATGTAAATGGGTACGTATACACGTTCAAGAATCCCTCCACATAGGTCATGATGTTCTCTTCTCGAGAAGGTATCTGCAGCATCACATTCCCCCCCCCCCCACCGCATTCTCTCCTCACGGCCTCGAGGTGGTTTTCTTCTATCGATCGGATGAACCCGACGCATACTCTCGATGGCTCGGGACATCGAAGGGTTTCTCTAGTGCAAAATCTTTCTTCAAATCAAAGCAGCTCGAGGTTAACTCACCGTACGCTGGTGGTGTACCATCGGTCGGGCAAGATGCAGAGGTAAGGTTTTCCTCTTCTTGGTGAATAGATTCGGGCACGGCAGCCATAACTACTCAAGAAAAGGTAAAGGGGAAGTTAATAAAATAGTTTCGCAAGATGAGAAAATGAAGAGAACGTTGAAAGAAAAGTTAGTTTTGCAAAGTTGCAAGACTTAAAATAAAGAGGAAGCAAGTATATATATAAGAGCAAGCGGTGGCTATTCAACTACTTTGAAGCTATTTAACTCTGACAAAGTTGTTATAACTTTTGGGGAAGTGTACCCGCGGGGCCACCTCGGTCATGTCACGTAAATGGCACTGTCACACAGCGTTCGAGGGATCGAAGCCCCCATGTTTAGCCTCGAGAAGGTGTCTGATCATGAGGGGATCTACTATTGCAAGTACGGGTTCCCAAGGGCTAAAATTGAAGCTTGAAAGTAAACTTTTGCGTAAGCATTACAAATATTTAAGATCATGAATAACGAGTACCAAGAGGGCTGGAAATCTTATGAGCTAAACCAATTGAAGAAAATAAGTTTCGTCGAAAGTCGACGAGTTTGGAATGTTATAACATGTACTTTAGGGTGAGACTATGGTTCATTACATGATAAGGAGGTTATTCTATGAGTTAATTTTTATCGTATGATAGTTGTGTTCTACATTTTGAAGTCAAGCAAGTTGTGGAACAAAAGTCGGCAAAGGTCTTCACAAGTTACACTCATAATGTGCTTAAAATTAGGTCAAATGTAACTGAGATTTTCTCCCAATATACTTGGAATTATTGGATGATCTACAAACCAAATTTAATATCTATGAGTCTAGTTTCCAATGCATTAAACCGTTCATCGATACGACGTAGGAGTAGAGAGATATTTGCAGTTTCGCGAGACTGCGCAGACATCATAAGTGACAAGTAGGTGGATCACTAGAGCTTTTTGAGCAATACATTTCATGTGCTATATGAGGTCTTATTGGGACATATAATATACCAAATTTAAGGTCTTGGAATTTAGTTTCCAACGCTCTTAACCGTTCATTCATACGACATCAAGATAAAAATATATAATCGTCGGAAGATAGACCAATTCTAGGGTGCCAAGCTAGCACCTCTTTGACTTTTCCAAACTTGATATATATAAACCTTAGGTCGGATTTCTCTTCATTATTCAGCATAAAACGACCATATAACACCCATAAACATAACCTCAAGCTATCTTCTAGGGTTTCAAAGAAGATTATCATTCCGGGCAACAAATCGAGAAGCAATAACATCAAAACGATCCTTACGACGTAAGTGTCGTTATACCACCTCTCCTTTTTCTTTGTAGTTAGAGTTTTGGAAGGTACTTCATAGTTAAGAAACGTCTAATATCAGTATTTTAGTGTTTAAATATCAAGGAAGGTTGATAAATATGTTTCCTAATAGTTAGAACTCACAGGACGGTGATCGGAANAATATCTGTATTTAAGTGTTTAAATATCAAGGAAGGTTGATAAATATGTTTCCTAATAGTTAGAACTCACAGGACGGTGATCGGAAGCCGTGAGTTCGAGTTATTTGACTTGTAGCGGACTGTTTTGTGTTTGCTGTTGGGATACGTGTTTTACCTGTTTTTTGGAGTTTTGGAGGATTAATAGTGTGTAGAAACACCATTATATGTAGGGTTGTGAGCTGGTCGTTCGTTGTAACATTTTCGGGTCGTTTGACACGACTACGGTGTTCGTCTTATGTGTGAAGTGCTTAGGTTGTGTGTGGACTGTTTTGAGAGGCTCAATATGATTATTATTGATGTTTTTTGGGCTGTTTGGTAATTTTTTTGACTTGTGTGAAGTCATATAAATAGGGGAGGTGTTGTCCGTTTCATCGTAAAATAGGTCGTAGTCGATACATAATAGTTACGACGCTTAAACGATAATGATAGTGTCGTTTCTCTTATTGTAGATTAAGGAGTTGTGAAATTTGCGTAGCTTGAGATTGGGACAGTATATACAAGGTATGTGAGGCTATTGCACGACTCCTATTGTACATAATGCAATGAACGAGCTTCTAAAGATACTCTACTCTTAGAAGCTAGCAATACTTACATTGTTTCCCTTCTTATGGAACAATTGATGTTGAGGTTGCTTCTCATATTCTTATGTTATCAATGTTGTTGGTACTTTCTGATTCTTATAATATTCTTGATGAAGAGTTAATCCTAATAATGTGTACGGAGAATATCGACCTTACGTCACTCCGAAATGTTCAGAACATGATTCCAATGAGTCCTACATGCATTATATATGTATCTATTTTACTCTACCGAGCCGCACTATAGTCGGCCGGGTATGGCACCTATTGTGCAACCACTGATCAGTTGGGTTTACCGAGTTCTCTTTGAGGCCGGGTATGATATGATGATGATGATGCCTACAGAGGCGAATGTTCTATGATGATGATGATGCCCACAGAGGCGGATGTTTAAAAAGATTATGTGTATATATGTATCATGCATTTCATTTTAATGTCTATTAGAAGCACTCAGATGCTACAGGTTGTATCTCCTACATCCCTCTTTACATTATTGTTCTTATTTATGTTTTCCCGCCTTACGTACTCAGTACTTTATTCATACTGACGTCCTTTTATTTGTGGATGCTGCATGTCATGATGCAGGTCCTGATAGACAGGTAGACAAAGCCCCCCCCACCACAATAGGCTTTCCAGTTCAGTGGTTATAGGCGAGATCCCTTCTCCTGGCTTGTCGTGGTCTTGGTATGCATTTTTGTTATAGATATTATGGGTATGGCGGGCCCCTGTTCCGACTATGTTTCATTACTTATGCTCCTTTAGAGGCTCATAGACAGGTGTCGACTCATGTATAGTTTGGTATGCCTTGTTGGCTAATTTTTGTTTTATAGTCTTTCATGGCAGCGTTGTAGCTCGTACCTTTTATGTAGTTTCTTAGCAATCTTTCCATCCCATGTGATGTATGTTCATGATTCATATCTATCATTTATATTGATATCGTTATCCCTTAAAGATAATAAGAAGGTTAGATAAAATGTACGTTGGTGTTCGGAAGGTATGGCCCGGGTGCTAGTCATGATCCTCCAATTTGGGTCGTGACACCATCCCCCCGAGGAGAGCTGACGTCCTCGAAATAACCAACGCATGTGAATCCCTCTTCAGCATCAACATCTCTTCTGTGTCTCTGGGCAGGCCCCGGCTCAGTGAGAATGTCCTCATCCATCGAAGACCGTTTCCGCTTATTATCCTCCCTCAGCCCCGAAATCGATGGCTCTTCCTTCTCCTCGAAGGGATATGGTCTCTGAGAATACACCAACACATGTGGTAGCGAAGTTAGTACAAATAAAAGGAAACATTCTCGAAAGGGCAATCACATGGCTCATACCGTGGTGCTTTGCTTCTCATCTTCCCTTCGACAGATCTCGCCACTTGCGTTCATCATAGGTTGACGAAGCTGCCAGCTTCCGAGTCCAGTCCCCAGATCGGGGATCTCTTCCGGCATCCATGGATCTGCTGAGAAAAAGAAAGAAATATTCTTATAGATCAACCAAAGCAAAAGGCACTAAGATACGACGTAGCTTATGTTTGAAGTTCTACTTCTCAGGAAATGGCAGGAACTCTGCAGGAATAATATCGGTGGTCCTCACTCGGACAAACCAACTCATCCATCCTCGGTTCCGATCCTCGTCGTCACTGGCGATAAAGAGCCTATTGGATCAGCATCGTAACACAATCAGGCCCCGACAATGTTAAGGTCGATATAGTCTAATAAGGTGGCTGAGGGTAAACTCGAGCCCGGCCTTTACGGTGAAGTACCTCATCATCAGCGCTATCCGCCAAAAGGAGGGATGAATCTGAGCCAGGTGACTTGGTACCTCTTACAGAACTCAAGCACAAAGCGGTCGAGATGTCCCAATGTGAATGGGTACGTATACACGGTCAAGAACCCCTCCACATAGGTCATGATGTTCTCTTCTCGAGAAGGTATTTGTAGCATCACATTTTCTCCCCAGTCGTAGTCTCTCCTTACGGACTCGAGGTGGTTTTCTTCTATCGATCGGATGAACCTCGACGCATGATCTCGATGGTCCGGGGCGTCAAAAGGTTTCTCTAGTGCAAAATATTTCTTCAAAGCAAAGCAGCTCGAGGTCAACTCACCGTACGTCGGCGGTGTACCACTGGCTGGGCAAGATGCAGAGGAAGGGTTTTCCTCTTCTTGGTGAATGGATTCGGGTACGTAAGCCATAACTACTCAAGCAAAGGTAAAGAGGAAGAAATGAAATTTTTTTTGCAAAGATGAGAAAGGGAAGAGAACATTGAAAGGAAAGCTAAGTTTTGCAATGATGCAAGACTTGGAATGAAGAGGAAGCAAGAATATATATAGAGCAAGCGGTGGCTATCCAACTACTCTGAAGGCCATTTAATGCTGACAAAGTTGTCATAACGTTTGGGGAAGTGTATCGGTGGAGCCACCTTGGTCACTTCAAACTCATGTCACATAAATGGCACAGTCACACTGCATTCGAGGGATCGAAGCTCCCATGCCAACCTAACCTAGAGAAGATGTCCGATCTTGAGGGGATCTACTATTGCAAGTACGAGTTCCGAAGAGTTAAGAATCGAAGCATGAAAGTCAATTTTTGCGTAAGCATTGCGGGACAAAGTTTAGGAGATATGTAAAAAAAGATATTTTATTTCAAAAAATGCATTTACAAGGGTGTTTTCTACAAAAATTCCCCCGAGGTTTCCATATACAGAAAAGGAAAAAAGCAAAAAAGAAGGAGAATCTACTCTTTGCCTTCGCTGCTGTCCGAGCCGCTTTCAGAGCCCTCATCCTACGTAGTCGGCATTGCCGATTCCTCCTCCAGGGCCCTGGCTTCTTCGATCTCTGCAGAGAGATTGACGCCCTTAGCGCTTATTTCCTCGAGGGTTTGCCTCCTGGCTTGTGTGCGGGCATGAGCAACTGCCCGATCCAGTTTTAGCTTGACCTTCTTGGATATCTCCCTGGCCCAGTCATTCGCAACAGTAGCATCCCTCTTGTATGAGGAGACAAACTCATCAGCCTCGTACCTGGCCGCAGATAGTGCAGCAGCCTCCTCCTGAGCACCTCGAATTTCTTGAATCGACGATAGCTTCCCCCGAAGCGTGTCCTCCTCTGAAGCTGTGGCATCATTCAGCCGAGCCAGCTCGAGGATTTTGGCGTCCCTAGCCGCAACATATTCTCGGAGCTGCTCCACCAGGGCATCCTTCTGCCTAATCTGAAAAGCACAGAAAATAAGTCGATCAGCACCAAGTATTGCAATTAAGGATAAAGTTGTGAATACCAGAATACCTGCTCGAGAAAGTCGGCTTTCTCTCGAAGCACTCTTTCTGATCCTGCCCGAAGGTTGATCAATTCCTCCTCTTTCCGGGCACACAGAGCCTCCAGCTCGACAGACTCTGACATGAGCTTCTCAAGCTCCCCTCCACGATGAGCCAACTCATCTTGCATCTTGGAGAAGGCTTGGTTATACAGCTTCTTGACATGCAGCACAGAGGAACAACATCAGAAAGCAAGAATAGGAAGTTGAAAAACAACATATTATTTTGAGAATATCACCTGCTTTTGGAGCCTCCTGGCCTCCTCGAGGGCAACGGGGGAATCAACATCGGTCTCCTCCTATACCCCTTCAAAATAGTCTCTAAACGCGTCGTCCTCTCCATGAGAGGTCTCCAAACCAGGAGCACTCATGACTTGGGCATCTCGTATCTCCCCTGGATAAAACGACGGCCCAAGTGGAGTCCACCAGCAATATCAGCCTCCATCGAGGCTTCTTCCGACCCCGGAAAGCTCCAGTAGCAAGCCCTCCGCGCTCATCAACACGGGCTGTGCCATGTCCGACGAGCGTCTCGGGGACTGCATCCAAACCCTCCTCGAGGGTCTCCTCAACATAGGGCGGGTCCACATCGGCCACCTCCAACTCAGCGGACAACCGCCCAACAGCTCTCGAAGCACCAGCGCTTCGCTTTTCCCTTTGTACCAAAGGGCAGGTATCATCACTCTCTTCCTCGGCCCGCAGGCTCTCAGCAGATATCGAGGATAAGACCGTGGCATCGGTCTTGGGCTTCCTAGTCTTTGACCTTTTGTATTTTGGAGACTCCACCGAAGCCTCTTTCTTCCTTTTCTTGTCCTTGGCGGTCTTCAGAGCCTCTTCCTCACCAGATAGAGGCAGTCTCATAAACACCTTCGCCAAGACCTGCACAAGCATGTTATATCAAAAACACCACCATCGAGAGCACTTGCAAAAAATGAGAAAACAATGACAACAAAATTATACCGTGGTTCTTAGCCTGCCACCGTGTTTTAGCCAGCTCACGCCATATGCGTTTTTTGTATGGAAAGGTGGAGTCCAAAATTTTGATCCACCCAAGGTCCTGGAGCACGCCGGGAAACCAAACGGTGGCTGAACAATTAGAAGAAAATCACTCAAGAGAAAAAGAGATGGCAAAACATACTCAATTCAGGTGGTACTTACGTTTCATATTCCATTCCTCCGGGAACGGCATTCTATCAGCAGGGATAATGTCCGAAGTTCTAATTCTAACAAATCGGCTCATCCATCCCCGATCTCTATCCTCGTCAATACACGCGAGGAACGCCTTGGTGGATCGACGGTGCAGTTTAATTAGGCCCCCACAGAAGAGTCGAGGGCTGTATAATCTTATCAAATGGTTAAGGGTGAAAGTCATCCCCTCGACCATGTTGGCAATGTGTCGAATCATGTAAATGATCCTCCAAAAAGAAGGATAGATCTGACTGAGTGTCACTCGGTATTGATGGAAAAAATCAAGAATCACAGTTTCAATCGGTGGAGAGGAAGAACCTACGGGGCCTAAGGTAAATGGATATGTATATACGCTGAAAAAACCAGCCTTATGCGTGACTATGCTTTCGTCAACTGTGGGGATTTCAACTCGGGCCGCTTCCCCCAACGGCAGTCGAGTTTTACCCTCTCAGTATTGGATACTACACTTATATGTCTAAACATGGGCTCACATCGGCCCGGTGTAGAAGGGGGTTTCTCAATTGTGAAATCGAAGATGGTATCGAAAGGACCAGGGATGCATTGCTCGATGGTAGGAGGAGTTCGTGGCTTGCCCTTAGACGGGCGTGATGAAGAAGCCGCTCCCTTCTTTTGAGGTACCATTTTGGAAGTTTTTGCCATGGTTATGACTGAGTTTTGAAGAAGCAAACGCAGATAGAAGATGAGAGTGGAAAACACTTAGTAAAAGTTTGAAGGTTTGAAGATGTAAAATTATGAAAAAGCAAGTGATTGAAGTATTTATAGAGGCCCTTTGGGCGGGCATTGAAGCGGAAAGGTCGAACCAATAGCGGTTCATGGGCTTCTCGAAAATTGTGTTGACGGCGACGTCTATGCAGCTTTTTATGTCACATCATTTAATACTCTGAATAAACTGACGTCATAATAGGGATGTCGAAGAGGCAAAAAGTCAAGACCGTTTCTTATCACTTCATTCTAAGAAACGCGGGGACTGTAGATGTAGACGGGTAAAATCGGAAAGCCTGATTTTATGACCATTACGGCGCTTGGAAGGATCGAAGGTTCGAGTTTTGGCATCGAGGGGTCATATCGAAGGTCCTCGACCTCGGGGAAGTGCAAATCGAAGACCAACGCGGAAATACGGGAAATTCCCAAAAGGCACGTGATTAAAGCTAACAAAGTACACAAAATAGTACAAGCCCGTACCGTGGCATTAAATGGTTGTACCAGTCATATCTCTTTGCATTAGTTACACATGTACTATGTTGGGATTCCCACTCATATATAAAGAGGACCCTTGTCACTTTGTAAAGACACATGACATTCAATACAAGAACAAGAACATCCTCTGCTCTCTAACTAAAACATTCTCCACAGTTGTTTCATTGATTTATCGCCTTTCATTTATTATTTCATTTATTGTTCATCATTTATTACTCGTTATTGATCATAAATAGGCCATATTTTAGGCCTTCAACACTGTTATATCATTCTCGATAACCCCTTATCAAGATCTTAAGCTCGACCTCGAGGCCCATTCGGACCGACCTCAAGACCAGTCTCCATGCTGCCCGGTTTGCGTAATTTCATGAACCTTCACTCTTATTTCATTTTCACACTTTTCACTTAGAAACTACTACCTAAACAACTAGTATTAAAATAAATTACGTATTTTTAGAATCACATAATCAAATATAATTGTAATTACAATTTTCAAGGTAAACACAGCCCGAAACCAATCTGAAACTCACCTGAGCCCCTAGAGACCATATCCAATCATCTAAAAAGTATGTTAATCACAAATGAACTCGCTTATAAACTCAAAACATCAAAAATAACATCAAAATTAAGAATCAGGCATCAAAACTCAAGGATTTCAAATGTTTATAACTCAAATTTTCAACTTGTTATAAGCATGGAAACGACCTAGGGTTACTTGGGACCAAATTAAACATATGTACAAGTCTAGAATAATCATATGATCCTATCTGAATCGTCAAAACACCGATCTAAGGTTGTTTACCAAGAATGTTGATCATAGTCAACTCCGACAACATTAAAGCTCTAGATTTCTCTTTCAAAGCACATCTAAGCTTTTCGAAAATCGAAACGAACCATGCACACAGGTCAGGAAACATCAAATGAAGCTATTCAATACCTCAAATCATGAAAAGGAAATCCAAAACTCAAAATAACCTATCAGGTTGTTACAGTTAAGAACATGCGACATTTGTTAATTGTTAGTCATATTCCTTAATTTCTTTCTTCTTCTACTTTTTTCTTCCCTTTCAATAATCCTTCTTTTTAGTAGCACACATAAGCTGGGAATAAGTAGTCGCAAAGAATCATTATCCTTCCATACCAAGTCATGCATCACTAATGTAGGTAACCATAGATTTTCTACTTTTCAAATATCTCTTCTAATTAATATATACATATGTTACCAGATTTAAAAATATATGTTATCACATTTATTTTTGAGATAATTGCACATAACCACAGCCTACACACATATATTGCAACTAGGTGGCCCAGTCATAACTTTACAAATTTGTAGCTTAAAAGATAAGGGCCCAAGATCCGAAAAATAACTTTTCTCACACAACCAGCTATTGTTATTGTTCCCTCTAAAAAATACAAATATATTCTTATATTTCTAAATCCAACTGAGTTGAAAAATTAAGCAACAACAATAACAAACCCAGTTAAATCCCATAAGTGGGGTCTAGGGAGGTTTTACATTTCATGTTTTCGTATGTGAAAGTACGCCATAAGTAAATTGATGAATGCTCGAAAATGAGATGTTACATCCCACATTTTCGTACGTTAAAGTTTTGTCGTAAGTTAATCAATATAAGTTCGGGAATGAGATAATTTTGAGATTATAAGTATTATGCTATTTCAAACAAGTGATAAGTAAATTCGTGAAGGTTAGATGGTGAGTAAGTTTAAGAAAATGAGTTTCGTTGAAGGTTGTCAACTTGGGATAAAATACGGTCCGAGCTATAATATCCTGTATTTATGGACTAGTGCCGTACTTGGGATAAATACAAGTCAAAGAGCATTGTGTATGCAGTCCTTACCCCTACCTTAGCGTGGCTCCCTTCCCTAGTAGAGAGAGAATGTTAGGCAACCCGAAGAGCCAGTGGATGGAGCAAAGGGGAGCTAAAACAGCAAAAGGATGTCTTGTTGAAGTTTTCAGAATAA
Source organism: Nicotiana paniculata (assembly GCA_005239505.1). NCBI lineage: Eukaryota > Viridiplantae > Streptophyta > Magnoliopsida > Solanales > Solanaceae > Nicotiana > Nicotiana paniculata. The sequence goes on along the minus strand of ML321710.1, from coordinate 60,150 downwards.
GGTGATAGACATAAATGTTAGCAGGGAAATAAGAAGAGAGTTAATGAAGCATTATGAGTAAGATGTGATATATGAATGACAACGCTAGATCAAAAAAGTGATAGTATTACAGAGTTTATAGTCAAGTGAAGGAAAAACCGAGAGGTGACAGGCCTTGAGACAACAAAAGAGTATAGGGCATAAAGTCATATCCTCATTTTGAGAAATAAGATCGTGACTCTAACGTGATTACCAGAATGAAAAGTTAGACCCCAGAGTAATACAAATCAGTATGGGTTGGTGAACAAGGTAAACTAAACATGAATTAGGGACTGAGTGATTTGATAATAGTCGGTATCATGAGAATTGCATATTGCATTCCAGCGATAATAGAATGAAGATAGAAGAATAACCTTTAAAGGTCATTCAGGAAGACGCTTCCCTAAAGAAAGCAATGTGAGAAAAGTTAAGCTTAAGGGACTATGTGTGACAGTTACACTAATTGTCACCCTTGTGAGTAAGGAATTTTGTTATCCTTGGTACAGAAGGATTACCGCAAGGTGAGTAAGGGTCATAGATGATGTGAAAAGACGCCAAGGATGAAGAGGGAAAACATCTATTGATAGATCGTCATAGCTATAAATCATAGTACTCCCTCAAAGGAGGGAATAGGGAGTGATGTGGCATTAAGTCAGAATTAAGTGGTTCTAGTAACTATGGAATGGTAAATGAAGAATGCGATAAAAATGAGAAAAGGGATGAGATTACAATGATTCAAATCCTACAGATATGCTACGATCCAGAACGTTATGCAAACACAACGTCAAGGAAAGGAATTAAGGGTTCCTGCGCGAGATGTTAGTAATAAATAAGGAGCCAGTGCGAGGGTAAGTTAGGACAAAGGACATATCCCAAGAGAGATTACGCAAAATATAGATATGAGTAGACCAACGAGTAGTTAGTAGTTAATTCAGGAAGAGCCTAGTTATGGTGAGACAAGAGGATACAGACAAATCAGTAGATCATGCAAGATAAACATAGTGAAACCCAATATAGTGAATTTAGTCTCGCAATTATCACATTGTAATCCTTGATAAATATTCAGATAGGAGTTGGGTTAGTTAAAGGTATCGTATTGGTGTTACGAAAATAAAAGAGAGTGCCACTGGAAGAAATTCAGAATATCAGTTCAGAAGCAACACTACAAGCACAAGGACGTGGAGGTAAGTAACTAAGGATAGTTATAGGCAAGGAAGAACATCAAAAATTCTGTCGAGTGTACGATTTGATAAGCTCATAGATTTATAAGAGTTAGAGGGTCTTCCCTAAGTACTACAATGAAAGACTAGCTGAGGAAAAAACGAAGGAGGTTTCGACCTAAGCATAGTAATTTAAAGAAGAAATGGCCATGTAAAAATAGTCCCACTACAACATTGTATGCACTCCATAAGAAAGTGGCACCTACCGTGGCTACTGAACGGAAAGTAAAATCAAAAGTAATATTCGAGATCATATGAGTTGTACAAAAATTTTGACATGCGTGGGAACTAAGATAAGCTACTTATGCACGCAACAAGGGGCAGAAAGATGAGAAGGAACGAAAGAAATTATTTGATCAATGATCCAAAGTTAGTTACGTTATGAATGCACTTAAGATTTTGGAGTATTATCCGTGCAGCATATATGTTGACAATCATACAGATGTAGAAGTCTTCGGTATAAGTTAAAAGAAAGAATTAAGTCCAGGTCATAGACAAAGGATTGAATTGTTAGAAGATTGTATCATAGATATTACATAGCGTCCATGAAAGGCTAAAGTAATAACTAATACCATGAGCCGCAGATCAGAATATAGCTTAAGCCTACATAAAAGGTGATCAGAGGGAAGAGTAAACTAAAGAGTTACATCAACTAAAGTAAATCAACAGTCTGATTATTGGACCCAGAAAATTATAGAATTCGTGATTGAGAACATTGCAGAATCACTCTTAATATCATAAGTACAGAGAGATAATACAACAACCATATTCTATAATAGTTCTGCGAGACAGGCAGTTAGAAGAGTACCAAAGCCTCATAAGAAGTCATTATGAAGCTCCACCAGATTGTATATGCACCAGAGGTGCAAGTATTATAATATAGCTTCAAATTGTGGACGTGAATGATACCTATGTGGAAAGGAGGTCATGAAAGAGATAGAAGATGTGATGTGAGACTTTAAGTTAAGTAAGGTAACGGTGGACAACGTACGAGATACTCAAATGCGGAAGGTTGTGAATAGTCCATACTTCCGATAAAAGGCTAGAAGCGCAGGGATTCAATATCCAGTAATGATAGCGTTCAGTGGCATATCTTCCAGCCTATGGTTTCTAGGTATCGGGAGGTCTAGTTAAGAGAGTAAATAAGAGTTAGAGACGATGTGATGTCTCGCTTGATGTTCCAGAATGACATAAGGAAATCTATGGTTCAAGCAAGTTGAAGGAAGGTTGCGAGTAGTATAAGTAGATATGTGTAGATTGCAAGCTAAAGTATAGTAGAGCGACAAGGTTTTAGGAAGACATGAGTAAGGATAAGAAAGGCCGAGTGACAAGGTGACGAGAATGGATAAGTCCCCGGGATTAAGCCCATGAAAACAAGAGAGCTAATGGTTTCTCTAAGTTATAGAAAGATCAGTATAGTCTGAATGAACTCAAAGAAGTTTAAGACTAATAGCATTTAGAAGAGATGGAATGATGCCTTGGTAGTAGAATAAGGATGTAATTGTGATAGATAAAGGATGACGTTTGGGCCTTCGATTGAGTAATGATTTGAAGAAAAAGAAGAGATTTCACGAACGCCACAGGATTAAAAGACCCACTTAAGGTGAATCACATTGGGATGCTATGAAATACGGTTATGGAAGTATGGTATCGCCCCTATGTGGATCAGGAAAATCACTTCAAATGTTCCTCGATGCTACGTAAGCCCTAGTGATTACGTAAGAGATTTAAAGTTATCACTGGTAGATTGTAGATCAATAGTGAGGTGAATAAACAATGGATGGATTAAAGTTACAAAACATGAGATGAGATTAGGCCGTCATTCGTAAGATGAACAACAATGAGGAAGCATTAAAGGACTTAGATTTATACATATGGGATAAGCAACGAGAGTATGCTATAATGTGACCTACTTAGATGTAGTAAATCCATAGACGCCCAGAGGGACAACTTGTCATAATTCTATATATGTTCACAAAGTCAGGCCTAGAGATTGGCTAAAAGCTGGAGGAAAAAGGAGAGAAGAGTCGCATAGGCGCACATACTAGGAAACAGTCGTACAAGCTGCATGACAGAAGGTAGCAAGAGTTACGAGATTGGAAGAATTCCCACCACAGGTTGTGGAGTGAGAAAGAGGCCTAAAGGGTGAATGCCCTGGCCTTTGGATTTATTCACATAACAGTTGCCTAGATGACAAGAAGAGTACTAAAGTATTCTCAAGAGCTATAGGTGATGATAATCATAAGTGCATCAGTCAACATTCGAGGACGAATGTTCCAAAGGGGGGAGTGATGTTACACCTCATGTTTTCATATGTGAAAGTACGCCATAAGTAAATTGATGAATGCTCGGAAATGAGATGTTACATCCCGCATTTTCATACGTTAAAGTTTTGGCGTAAGTTAATCGACGTAAGTTTAGGAATGAGATTATTTTGAGATTATAAGTATTATTCTATTTCAAACAAGTGATAATTAAATTCGTAAAAGGTGAGAGGGTGAGTGAGTCAAAGAAAACGAGTTTCATTGAAGGTTGTCAATTTGGGACAAAATACGGTCTGAGCTATAATACCCTGTATTTATGGACTAGTGTCATACAAGGTACCACATGACCATGATCGTAAGATGTATAAAGTGTGTTAAAAGTGAGTAGTATTTTATGTAATTTGAGATCATTCTTAATTATGTGGTAATCGGTTAATTATTGGTTAATGAGATATTAACAAGTTAATCAAGAAATTGGTGGATAATTAATTAAGATCTTGGATAAAGCCTAAAGGGTCCCAGCGTGGCAGCAAGTCAAATTGGGTGATAAGTGACTCTTTGGTTGCATACTACGTGGCATATTTAGAGAAATGGTTGGCCAAGTCATCCATAAAAATGGGGCCCACAACCCCCAATTTTAAGAGGTTTTCCCATATCATTAAGAGTGAGATGCTTATGCTTGCTAAGCTAACGGATGAAATCTCAAAAGAAAGAGTTTATATGAAATCTTCAACAAAAGTAACGAATGAAGCTCCACAATTCTTGTGAAACTGCAGCAGCGTGAAATCGCGATTCTAAAGGAGTACGGTACAATCTATCTCAAGAATATCATACGGATCTTTCCCTAGTTCGATCTAACGTTACGTGTTCTTCGCAAAAGATGTGTGTTAGAAGGATTGTCAAGAGAATCAGTTCAGGTATGTTAAGGCTATCCTCCCTTCTTCCTTTTGGCATGATCCATACGATACAAACGAAACGAGCAAAATACACAACTTTCATAAATGACTCTATTCATAGAAATGCTAGAGCTGTCTATATTCTTGATTCCTCATATGACTATTATTCTATCATTTGTTCATGGGTCTCAGAAAATACGCAAGTTGATAAAGTCTATTTCATGATATTAATCAAAGGCGTATTGATCTTATCACATTCCGAAAAATCTTATTAACGCACTTCTTATGCATTTCATGCATTTATACATGTACGTTGACCCATGACCAGATGGCGTTATATACACGTATATTATATGTATACAGGATATGGAAAAGGTTACGGCGTTATATACGCACCACCACCTGAACAACTGGTATACGTTGATGATTTTGCTCACAGTGGCCGAGATGATATGATGGGATGCCCTCAGAGGCTTGATGATGTTATGTACGCATATACCTATGCATGATATGACATTTATACACATATGCATGGCATTATAAATAATAATGATTCACATATTTATTCAGACTTACATGTTGAGTCTTTTACTCCATGTTTCTCTCATGCCTATTGTTTACTGACTTTTATTCCTTACATATTCGGTACATTATTTGTATTGACGTTCCTTTTGCATGGGGACACTGCGTTTCATGCCCACAGGTCCAGATAGACAGGTTGAGAGTCCTCCAAGTAGGCTATCAGCTCAGCGGAAGGTGTTGGTGCACTCCATTTGCTGCGGAGTTGCTTATTTGGTCAGTATGATTAGGACATATATTGATTGGTATGGCGGGGCCCTGGCCCGACCTTTATGATATTTATGTACTCTTAGAGACTTGTAGACAGATGTCATGTATACAGATGCTTGTACGGCCTTGTCGGCCTATGTTTTGAGTATATTAAGGATCTTGCCGGCCTTATAGGCCCGTACGTCATATGTATAAGTCGGTATATCAAGTTGAGTCACCCTATATTGAGTATTTCCTCATGTTTTATTCTACTTATCTCACGGCAGCATTTTCATCTCATTTATAGTATTATGATACGAAAAGATACGTTATGTTGGTGTTCGATTGAGTAAGGTACCGGGTGTCCGTCGCGGCCCATCGGTTTGGGTCATGATAGGAGGGTAGTATGTACGCAGTCTTTACCCCTACCTAGAGAAGGTAGATAGGTTATTTATGATAGACCCTCATCTCAAATAAAGAGGAAAACCAAAACAATAGCAACAAGAAGTAACATGAGCTATCATTTGTAAAAGCATCAAATCGAAAGAAACAACAACCACTAATAGAAATCTACGACTAAGAAAATACAAGACTAACACTAATACTACTGTTATGGACGAGGAAAACACTTGACTAACCTTCTACCAATTCTCGACCTCCACACCCTACTATCATGGTTCATGTCCTCGGTAAGCTAGAGCATCATGTCTTACCTAATCACCTCTTCCTAATACATTTTTGTCTTACCTCTAACTATCCTAAGACCCAACAAGGCCAACCTCTCACAAGGGCCACACCCATTTTGTCCTGAATACCTTCATTCTTAATCTTATATATTCGGGCATGCCCGCACATCCATCTCAACATCATCATCTATGATGCCTTCATCTTCTGGCTATGGGAGTTCTTGACTGACCAACACTCTACCCCATACAACATAGTCGGTCTAACTACTGCTCTATAGAACTTAAGTTTGAGTTTTGGTGTCACATTCTTTTCATATAGAATACCGGAAGCGAGCCTCTATTTCATCCACCCTGCTCCTATACAATGTTTGACATTCTTGTCAATGTCTCCATTTACTTGGAATACTGGCCTAAGATAATTGAAACTTCCTCTTTGTGGGATGACTTATGTATCAAGCCTCACGTACCCGTCTGTTTCATGGGTCACATCACTGAATTTTCACTCCATATATTCTGTCTCCTGCTCAACTTGAAACCTTTAGACTCCAAGGTCTGCCTCCAAACCTCCAACCTCGCATCTTGTCAATCAATACAATGTCATCTGCAAATAACATGCATCATAGCACCTCCCCTTGAATATGACGAGTTAGAGTGTCCATCTATAGGAAATACAAACAGGCTACGTTCTGATCCTTGGTGCAAGCCCATCAAAACTGGAAAATATGTCTAATATCCTCCCACTGTCCTCATCTGGGTCTTAGCTCCATCATAAATATCCATAATCATTGTAATGTATGCAACAAATACACCTTTGACCTCTATATATCTCCATATGACCTCCCTCGCGACTTTGTCGTGAGTCTTTTCTAAGTTGATGGACACCATATGTAAGTATATCTTCCTCTCCTCATACTACTCAACCAATCTCCTAACAAGGTCTATAGCTTTTGTATTTGAATGCCCTAGAATGAATTTGAACTGGTTCTCGAAAATAGGTGCACTCCTCCTCACCCTCAACTCCATCACCCTCTTCCTTCATAGGATGGATTAGCAGCTTGATGTCCATATGGTTGTTACAGTTTTGGAAATCACCCTTGTACAAAGGGATCATCTTCTTCAGGCATTTTCTTCTTTCTCAACGTGATATTGAATAAACCAAGCCACTCCAAGCCTGCCTTGCCCGCGTTCTTCCAAAATTTCACTGGAATCTCATATGGCTCGGTTGCTCATCCTCCAGATAACCCCTTCAACCTCCTCAAATCTTATATGCCTATAATACTCAAAGTCGCGACGACTCTCAGAGTGTTCCAAATCACCCAGCGCAATGTCCCTATCCCACTCTTCGTTCGAGCGTATATGGAAGTATGTTTGGCATTTGATTAAAAATGTATACCATCCATAATTCAACTCAAAAATCCTAAAATCTCTTATTCCCAAAGTTTTAAATAGAAAAAAATAAAAAGAAAAGTTGAAAAAATTTGTTGCAAGTTCATGATTTGACAAAACACCCAACAAGCTTTATAAATAGATTGTTCGATAAACAAATAAAGAAAAACACAAAAATCTCAATTTTAATTTTAATTGTACATATGCAGTACATGAATAATGATGTATAAATTTGTATGTGGAATGCATAATAATGTATACCAGAAAATAAGAGAAAGAAGAAAAAGAGAAGAAAGTGTCGAATTTTAATGGAGGCTTATTATATACTAGCAACATATATACACCCTTATACACTAAATATATATATAATTATACCACATTATACTCAATTATACACTATTATACAATATTGTGTAAGTATGTATAATACCAGTTACACCCTATGTAGATTAGAAAATACCTTATGTCTACCACTACACCTCTATTTCAACACCAAAATTACCACAAAAAAAAAGATGAAAAAATGCCAAAAATCCACAAGTGCTTCCCAATTTGGATTTCATATCTGAACTTTTACCTTATCATCACACATACTTCACTCATTACACTCGTCTACATGTCACACCAGGCACAACAACAACATAAAGTTGAGTTTGCTGTTGTTACTAGTCAAACCCCTCTCAGATGATGTTGAGACCTTTAAGTAAGAGGGTAAATAGCCATCTTGGGCAGTATTTGTGAGTGAGGCAATGATTTTTTTCTTCTTCTTACCTATTGATGTCCCTTTTTTCTTCACCATTATTGAGCTCTTGAGGATCTTATTTCGGAATATATAGTCTTTTTGAACTTCTATCTTTATCTATTCTTTTCTTGGTGTGTGAGAAGGATATGAAGTTTTTGTTTGTATCATCTAACAGCTTGTTTGGATTGTTGTTACATATCGCTTCACAATGTATCGTATTATATTGTATTATTTGATGAATACAACGTTTGGATAGACTGTATCGATTGTCGTCATTTGAAGATATCACGCGCCAATAATACTATGAATAAACTTGCAACATTACAAAGAAAAAAATAGGATATGGATTAGAATTATTATATAAGAAAGTAGGGTAAAGGATAAAATATAATTATTTAATAATAATGTCACGACCCAAATCTCAACATGTAGTGATGGCACCTATCACAGTACTAAGCAAGCCGACAATCACAAAATAACTACGCATTTTAATTTAAAAGCATGATATATTGAGTTTAACAAATGAAAAACTCATAAATAACCGAAAGGAATAGCTGCAACTCAAATACAAAAATCCTCAAAATCCGGGTGTCACCGAGTGCATGAGCTACTAAATATCAACATAGTCAAAACGTCTAATACAACTGTTTGGAAAGATAGAACAGTACTAAATAAACTAAAACAAATGATAGTCGAGGTCTGTAGATGCCAAAGCAGCTACCTCAAAAGTCTCCAAGCAAGTAATGCTCCAAGTCTAGCAGCCACCGGGTCCAGATGTACCTGGATCTGCACACGAAGTGCAGAGTGTATTATGAATACAACTGATCCAATGTACTCAATAAGTAACAGGACTAACCTTGGGCTAAAAGCAGTGACAAACTCAGAAAGATACAGTCCAAATTCAGATAATAACAACATAGATATGGCAGGAACATGACAGTAATATCTCAGAGAAATATCATAATTAGCTAGTACACAATACAGAAATGTAGACATGCTTTCAAGTTTAACAGTTGAAGCTCAACACTGATAAAATATGCCAAGTATGACTATGAGGAATATTACATCTCTATATCGACATGTAAAATGTGTATGTCACATGTATTGCATCACAGTGCTAAACTCATATACTCAACCTCTTAGAGTACTTAATCTGATTGTCACAACTCTTGCTCATCACACTACAGTACCTGCGCTCACTGCTGGTATGTCTGACTCCGGAGCAGCGGATCCTGCCCAAGTGCTAATATAAAGCCAATATGGCCTACTGCGGAGTGCAGCCTTATCACATAATAATAGATAGAGCCTATAAGGCATGTTGTAACATGCATCCCGATCACAAATATATATATATATATATATATATATATAAACCAAGAAGGCATGTTGCGGCGTGCAGCCCGATCCACAACCTCACTCACAACATGGCTCTCAAGCCCCAACTCAGTCATCAATATCTCCAATCTCTCGGGCTCACAAATCTCATGCCAATCAGCCCAAAAAATGATATATGATGTAATAATAAAAGACAATAGAGGATGAGATATGATATGCAAATGATGGATGTGACTGAGTACATAATCGTAATTTAAGCAAATAGTTCAACAGCAGCAATGACCTCAGTGGGTCCTAAGAGAATAAACATATAGCCTAAACATGATTCCTAACATGGATTGCAGCTCAAGTACTCTAACACGTAGGGATTACATGAATAGCAACAAGGTTTGATAACTACACAGTACCATAGAATCGACCGAGTCACAATTACACGGTGCACGCCCATACGCCCGTCACCTAGCATGTGTGTCACCTCAATACAACCCACATCACACGTATTGCAGGGATTCATACCCTCAGAACCAAGTTTAGAAGTGTTACTTACCAAAAACCGCGTAAGTCCCTACTCCAACAAGCCCTTGCCTCGCGAATCGGCCTCCGAACGACTCGAATCAAGCCACAAATAACTTAATACAATCAATATAAGCTATAGGAATTGATGTCATACGATAAAGCTAAGTTCTTTAACCAAAATTAAGAAGTCAACCCCAAAGTCAACCCCGGACCACGTCTCGGAATCGAACAAAATTTATAAAATCCGAACACCCATTCAATAACGAGTCCAACCATACCAAAACCATCCAATTCCGACCTCAAATTGCCTTTCAATTCCTCAAAATATAGTTTGCAAAGTTTCTACAATTTTTTCCAACCCAAAACACTAATTAAATGGTGAAAACAACGATAGATTCATGTATATTAACCAAATCCGAGTTAGAATCACTTATCCCGATATCCTTTCAAGAATCTCCCAAAATCGAGGTCTACAACTCAAAATATGGAATAATAACTCTAACCCTCAATTTGGGTTTTTAAATTTGCTGCACAGATGTCCTTCTTTGCGAACCCGGAAAGTACCCTTGCTTTCGCGAAGCACAAAAACTCAACTGCCCAACAATCCTCTTACGCGAATGAGAAGGCTCCCTCGCGAACGCGATGTCCAATGAACCCATGCCTACGCGATCGTGAACCGTCTACTACGAACGCAAAGGCTTACATGCTTAGTGCCCCAACTGGCTTCTCCTTCTACGTGAACGCGAACACCCTCTCATGATTGCGATGCAGAGCTTCCCCATACCTTTGTGAATGTGTGGCCTTCTTCGCGAACGCGAAGAGCAAACTTCACCTTCCACTCAGATACTCTTCGCGAACGCGAGACCTCTCTCGCGAATGCGTATAAGGAAACCAAACACCAGAAAAATCTGCAGCTCAACAAGGCCAAAACTCAATCCGTAATCAATTTGAATATCACCTGAGGCCCGCAGGACCCCATCCAAACATACCAACACATACTAAAACATCATACAAACTTAGTCGAGACCTCCAATCACATCACACAACATCAAAACACAAATCGCACCCAATTCAAGCCTAATGAAACTAATGTTCCAACTTCTACAATCGACGATGAAACCTATCAACCCAACTCCGATTGACCTCAAAATTTTGCACACAAGTCATAAATGACACAACAGACCTATTCCAACTTAACAAAAGACCAAAATCCGAGCCCGGTAACCACAAAGTCAACTCCCGGTCAAACTTCTCAACTCTCCAAACTTCAATTTTTCCAACTTTCGCCAATTCAAGCCAAAATCACGTACGGACCTCCAAATCAATATTTAGACACACTCTAAGTCCGGAATCACCATATGGAGCTATCGGAACCATCAAAAATCAATTCCGGAGTTATTTACACATAAGTCAACATCCGGTCAACTCTTCCAACTTAAGCTTTCAACCTAGGGACTAAGTGTCCCAATTCATTCCGAAACATCCTTAGAACCAAACCAACCACCTCGGCAATTCACGTAACAACAAACAAACATAAAATAAGCAATAAATTGGGGAACATGGCTATAATACTCAACACAATTGGTTGGGTCGTTACATTTTCCCCCTCTTAAACAATTGTTCATTCTCGAACATGTCTAGAACCATACTCGGGGCCTCAAATAGGTGTGGATATCAACTCCGCATCTCCCGCTCGGTCTCCCAAGTAGTCTCCTCGACTGGATGACCCCTCCACTGCACTTTCACTGAAGCTATATTCTTTGAACTCAACTTTCGAACTTGCCCAACCGAAATAGCCACCGGCTCCACATCATAAGTCAAATCCCCATCTAACTGAACCGCGCTAAAGTCCAAAACATGAGACGGATCATCGAAATACTTCTGGAGCTTGGAAAAATGAAACACTGGATGAACACTTGATAGACTAGGTGGCAGTGCAAGCTTGTAAGCCACATCTCCAATCCTCTCAAGCACCTTAAAAGGGCCAATATACCGAGGGCACAACTTTCCATTCTTCCCGAACCTCATAACACCCTTCATAGGCGAAACTCTGAGTAATACCTTCTCCCCCCACCATGTAGGCAGCATCACGAACCTTCCAATCGGTGTAATTCCTCTTTCTAGACTGCACTGTGCGAAGCCGATCCTGAATCAACTTAACCTTTTCCAAAGCATCATGAACCAACTCAGTACCCAATATCCTAGCCTCTCCCAGCTCAAACCAACCAATCGGAGACCAACGCCGCCTCCCATGAAAGGCCTTATAGGGGAGCCACCTGAATACTCGATTGGTAGTTGTTGTTGTAGGCAAACTCTGCAAGCGGAAGAAACTGATCCCAAGAACCCCCGAAATCCATGACAAAAGCGCGTAGCATATCCACCAATATCTGAGTGGTGCGCTCAGACTCCCTGTCCATCTGAGGGTGGAATGATGTACTCAACTTAACTAGTGTGCCTAACTCTCGTTGCACTGCTCTCCATAACTGCGATGTGAATTGTGTGCCCTGATATAAAATAATGGACACCCCGCACAGCGTGAAGGCGAACAATCTCGCAGATATAGATCTCAACCAACTCCGAAGAATGGGTAGTCTCAACTAGAATGAAATGCGGGGACTTAGTCAACCGGTCCACAATCACCCAAATAGCATCAAACTTCTTCAAAGTCCGTGGGAGCCCACCTACAAAGTCCATGGTAATACGCTCCCATTTCCACTCAGGAATCTCAAGCCTCTGAAGCAAACTGATTGGCTTTTGATGCTCGTACTTCCCCTACTGACAGTTCAAGCACCAAGCTACAAACTCCACTATATCCTTATTCATTGTTCTCCACCAATAGTGTTGCCTCAAGTCCTGATACATCTTTGCGGAACCCGAATGAATGGAATACCAAAAATTGTGGGCCTTCTCAAGAATCAACTCACGTAACCTATCTACATTAGGCACACAAATCCGACCCTGCATCTGGAAATCCCCATCATCTCCAATAGTAACCTCCTTGGCATCACCGTGCAGAACCGTGTCCTTATGGACAAGAAAATAGGAGTTGTCATATTGACGCCGTCTGATGCGATAATATAAAGAAGACCGAGAAACCATGCAAGCTAGAACCCGACTAGGCTCCGAAACATCTAACCTCACGAACTGATTGGCCAAGGCCTGAACATCTGATGTAAGTCGTCTCTCACCAACAGGAATATATGCAAGGCTACCCATACTCACCGCCTTTATACTCAAGGCATTAGCCACCATATTGGCCTTCTCGTGGTGATACAAAATAGTAATATCATAGTCTTTTAACAACTCCAACCATTTTCGATGCCTCAAATTTAGATAATTTTGCTTGAACAAGTGCAAATGACTCTAATGATCTGTAAATACCTCACAAGACACGTTGTAGAGATAATGCCTCCAAATATTCAATGCATGAACGGTGGCTACCAACACTAAATCATGAACGGGGTAGTTCTTCTCATGAGGCTTCAGCTGGCGTGAAGCATAAGCAATCACTCTACCCTCCTGCATCAAGACACGCCTAATACCAACCCGAGAAGCATCATAATACACTGTATTAAAACCCGACGATGAAGGCAAAACTAGAACTGGAGTTGTGTTCAAGGCAGTCTTGAGCGTCTAAACGCTCTCCTCACACTCATCAGACCACCTGAATGGAGCATCCTTTTGGGTCAAGAAACCCTCCACAAAGCGACAATAATATCCGTCCAAGCCAAGAAAACTCTGAATCTCAATAGTTGAGATGGTTTGGGCCAAATCTTAACCATCTCAATCTTCTTCGGATCCAACTTGATCCCCGCACTAGACACCACGTGCCCCAAGAACACCACCAAACTTAGCCAAAACTCATACTTGGAGAACTTAGCATAAAGCTTCTCCTCCCTTAACGTTTGTAGTACAATCCTCATATGTTGTGCATGCTCTTCCTGACTACGTGAGTACACCAGAATATCATTAATATGACAAAGGAATCAAGATATGGCTGGAATACGATGTTCATCATATGCATGAATGTTTCTAGGGCATTGGTCAGCCCAAAAGACATCACAAGGAACTCGTGGTGACCATAGTGGGTCCTGAATGCCATCTTCAGAATATCAGAGTCCCAAATCTTCAACTGGTGATACCCATACCTCAAATCAATCTTAGAGAACACCCTAGCTCCCTGAAGCTGGTCAAATAAGTCATCAATGCGCGGCAAAAGATACTTGTTCGTAATTGTAACTTTGTTCAACTGCCTATAGTCAACGCACATCCGCACACTTCCATCCTTCTTCTTCCCAAAAAGAACCAATGCACCCCAAGGTGAAACATTAGGCCTAATGAACCCCTTATCAAGAAGCTCTTGTAGCTGCTCTTTCAATTCATTCAACTATGTTGTTGACATGCAATATGGAGGAATAGAATTGGGTTGAGTACCCAACACCAAGTAAATACCAAAATCAATGTACCTATCGGGCGGCATCCCCTGCAGGTCTACAGGAAACACATCCAAAAAGTCTTGCACTACTGGAATATAATCAATAGTAGGAGTATCAGCACCAACATCCCTCACAAAAGCCAAATATGACAAACACTCCTTTTCCAACCATCCGTCGGGCCTTCAAATATGAAATCACCCTACTGGAAACATAGACAGAGAACCTCTCCACTTGATCCTAGGTAACCCCGGCATCGCCAACGTCACGGCCTTAGCGTGATAATCCAAGATAGCATGACATGGGGACAACCAATCCATGCCAAGAATCACATCAAAATCAACCATATTAAGCAATAAGAGATCAAATCTCGTCTCCAACCTTCCAATGGTCAATACACACAACCGATGTACACGATCCACAATAATAGAATTGCCCATCGGCATAGATATATGAAGGGGTGAAATAAGGACTCACAGGGCATATCCCAATTACGAGCAAAATAGGATGATACATATGAATAAGTGGAACCAGGATCAGATAATATGGAAAAATCCTTGTGGCATATTGAGACAATATATGTGATCACTACTTTTGAAGCAACGGACTCGGGCCTGCAAAGAAAGCATAGCATCGAGCGTAACTGTCACATGATCGGCCTCCCCCTTTAGGGAAACCTCTAACTGCTTGAGCCCCACCGCGAGCTGGCTAAGCGGGTGGTGGAGTAACTGGTGCGAAAATCATAACCTGACCCCTCTGTTGAACTAGACCTCCCAAGAGACAGGGACAATACATCCTCACATGCCCAAACTCCCCATACTTGTAGCAATTTCGATCAGTCAATGGTGGTAGAGATTGGATCAGATCTCGAGAACCAGAATAGCTACTAGAAGGACCTGTTACAACTGAACCCTGAACTGATGGATCACGGGATGAACTCTGAGCTGGGATGGCACTAAGAGATGACAAACCCGAACAAGGACTGTGTGAACCATGGCTAGTTGTTGCACCACGATGAATCGGATGAGCCATCTGAGCGGATCTATAAGGACGACCTTTGTTGTGGTATGACTGCCCTCTAGAAGAAACACCTCTAAAAGCACCCGAACCACGAGGCATTTTGGCCTCTCTCTCCTCACTCTCCTGACTACGGACCTACTCTAGCCGCCTAACAATATCAACCACCTTCGTCGAACCAAGCACCTGATGAATCTCCCGAGTCAGGACGAAGCACAATCCATAGTTGAGCCCATCAATAAAACTCCTAATCCTCTCCCTCTCTGTGGGAACCAGTCAGATCGCGTGATGAGCCAACTTTGTAAATCTCATCTCATACTGGGTCACTGACATAACCTCGTGGCGTAGCTGCTCAAACTGCTTGCGCAACTCTTCCACACGGGTATGTGGAATTAACTTCTCTAAGAAGAGAACTGAGAACTCGTGCCACATAAGTGGTGTAACGCCGACTAGCCTGCTTAACTCATAGACCTTCCCCGTGCGAAGGATCCGCTGGCATCGGTCTAGGAAATCCTAAGCATCCTCCGACTCAGCCCTACTGAACTCTGCAAGATGAGTCTCCTAAACCGCTATAGTCTTTTCTGCTCCTCGTCACTCATAGATGGACCAACCATGGCCTGAGCCGCTGCAACCAGCTGGGATGGTAGTAACCCGGGCGGCAGAAGTTTGAGCACCTTCTCCGGCCTGAGAAGTGTCTGGTGCAGCTAGAACTAAAACCGCCTAAGTAAGGCTAGTGCATACAATTAATATCTGGGCCAGAGCCTCCTGAAGGCCTGGAATCACAACATCGTCCTTTACCGCGGTCCTGACCTCTCGCAACCTTAGTTGGTGGTACAAATAGTCGTTCGCTCGATCCGCTAGCACGTGCCCTCACCATATGTGAGAGAATAGAATAATAGTTTAGTTTCTGGAATCAACAAATTCGCACGACGAGAATACAAGGATGCAAAGTTTCCTAATGGTTCGATAGCCTCTCGAAGATAAGTACAGACGTCTCCGTACCGGTCCGTAAGAATCTACTAAACCTGCTCATGACTTGTGAGACCAATGTAACCTAGACTTTGATACCAACTTGTCACGATAAAATCTCAACATGTCGTAATGGCCTATCACAGTATTAGGCAAGCCGACAATCACAAAATAACTGCGCATTTTAACTTAAAAGCATGATATATTGAGTTTGATAGTGAAAATATCATAAATAACCGAAAGGAATAGTTGCGACTCAAATACAAAAATCCCCAAAATTCGGGTGTCACCGAGTGCATGAGCTACTAAATATCAACATAGTCAAAACTTCTAATACAACTATCTGGAAAGATAGAACAATACTAAATAAACTGGAAAAAAAAATGAGAATTGAGGTCTGCTGATGCCAAAACAGCTACCTTAAAAGTCTCCAAGCAGGTAATGCTCCAAGTCTAGCAGCCACCGGGTCCAGATGTACCTGGATATGTACACGGAGTGCAAAGTGTAGTATGAGTACAACTGACCCAATGTACTCAATAAGTAATAGGAATAATCTTGGGCTGAAACAGTGACGAGCTCAAAAATATACAGTCCAAATTCAGATAATAACAGCATAGATATGGCATGAAAATGACAGTAATATCTCAAAGAAATCTCATAATTAGTTATTACACAATACAGAAATGTAGACATGCTTTCAAGTTTAACAGTTGAATCTCAACACTGATAAAATATGCCAAGTATGACTGTTATGAGGAATGTTACATCTTTATATCTACATGTCAAATGTGAATTCCACATGTAATGCATCACAATGGTAAACTCATGTATTCACATTCTCAAATTACTCAATCTGACTGTCACAACTCTCACTCAGCACTATACGGTATCTACGCTCACTGCTAGTATGTTAGACTCTGGAGGGGCAGATTCTGCCCATGCGCTAATATAAAGCCAATATGACCCTGCTACGGCGTGCAACCCCAGCCACAACCTCACTCACAACAGGGATCTCAGGCCCCAATTCAGTCATCAATCTCTCTAGTCTCTCGGGCTCACAAATCTCATGCCAATCAACCCAAACAATGATACATGATATAATAATAAATGACAGCAGAGACTGAGATATGATATGCAAATGATGGATGCGACTGAGTACATAATTGCAATAACAAACCCAGTATGATCCCAACAGGTGGGACTCTGGGGAGGGTAGTCTGTACGCAGAGCTTACCCATACCTAATGCAGGTAGAGATGTTGTTTCCAATAGACCCTCAATTCACTGAGTACATAATTGCAATTTAAGCAAATAGTTCAACAACAGAAATGACCTCAGTGGGTCCCAATAGAATAAGCATATAGCCTAAACATGATTTCTAACATGGATTGCAGCTCAATTACTCTAACACGTAGGGATTACATGAATAGCAACAAGGCCAAACTCAATTTGTAATCAATCTAAATCTCAACCTGAGGCCCCCGGGACCCCATCCAAACATACCAACACATTTTAAAACATCATACGAACTTAGTCGAGGCCTCAAATCACATCAAACAACATCAAAACACGATCGCACCCCAATTCAAGCCTAATGAAATTAATGGATTTCCAACTTCTACACTCGAAGCCGAAACCTATCAAGCCAACTCCAATTGACCTTAAATTTTGCACACAAATCAAATGATGCAACATACCTATTCCAACTTCACAAAAAAGTAAAATTCGAGCCAGGTAACCACAAAGTCAACTCTCGGTCAAACTTCTCAACTCTCCAAACTTCAACATTTCCAGCTTTCACCAATTCAAGTCAAAATCACCTACGAGCCTCCAAATCAATATCTGAACACACTCCTTAGTCCAGAATCACCATACGGAGTTATCGGAACCATAAAAAATTTATTTCGGAGTCATTTACACATAAGTCAACTCTTCCAACTTAAGCTTTCAACCTCGGAACTAAATTTCCCAGTTCATTCTGAAACATTCCCGGAACCAAACCAACCACCCCGCCAAGTCACATAATAAAAAATGAATGAATTGGGCTATAATACTCAAAACAACCAGCTGAGTCATTACAAATAATGACGGCGAAAATGAGAGAAAATATCAAGGAAACGACGCCACCACACAAAATCCGTCATTTCATAAAGTGGCACTTTTCGTCATTACGGAACAATGAATTTGATGAAACGATACAATAAAATTAAGTTAAAAAAAATATTGTATTTAAAGTAACGATACAATACAATAGGTAACAACCATCCAAACAAGCTGTAAATGTTGATCTCTATTTGCTTGGATGGACCTTAGATAAATGAAGCTGCTATGGTTGCTTGTTAAAAAAGTGAAAATAAATTTAATAGATTTATATATTTTTTTAAGATCTAAATCTGGGTGGGTTAGAGATAGGAGAGGCGTTAGAGAAGGGAAGAGAATTGGATGTGTTGAGAGTTGAGAAATATCAGTAAGATGGGTATTTTATTTTAGTCTAATTTGTGAAAGAAATTTACATATTATATACGATAATGACTATTTCCTGTAAGAAAGTAAAAAATTGGGTTAAAATCTAACATAAATACACACAAGATGTACTTTCTCGTAATAATTTTTTTTATTTTCGTTCTTAACAATGAATAACTAAAGCTTTGCAAAGAAAGTGTATCAAGCTAAAGAATGTGGAGCGTATGTTTGTAAACAAATATTTTTTTAAAAGAAAATGTGCAATGCATGTTATTTTAATCAAATTAAACAGTCGACAAGAAATTACAATAAAACTAATTCTAACATTACTGATATTGTTATAAAACAATAAAAGAAGAAAAGAATATTATAGAAAAAAATAGAAAGAGAATTCTTATTGATTTTGAGATGAATTACAATGGAATAGAACACCTTTATTTATAGGGAAAAAGTGGCTAAGCCACCAAGTAAACCCTAAGATTTCTCTTAAATACATACATTCACCTTAAATACAATTCTATTTATAACACTTCCTCTTGAATGTTCATTCAATAGATAATGTGCCTCGTTAAAACCTTACCTAAAATAAAACTCAGTGGGAAGAATTCTAGCGAAGGAAAAAGAGTACACATATCTAACAATACGCCTTTTGGTTGCCTCGTTAAAAACCTTGCAAGAAAAATCCAGTGGGACCAAACCTTGTAAGAAAAAAAGAGTACAACATGTATTAACTCCACTTGATGAGAAAATCAATTCACATCTTTGCGCCTGCACATTCCAATCTTGTGCGCCATCTTCAAAAGATTATTGGTAGAGATTTGATAAATAAATCAACCATATTAACTTGAACGAATTTGTTTCACCTTGAAATCATCACCGATTGATGTATTGTCTTCATATGATCTTGTTGAAATCGTCATTTCAATATCTTCACATAGGGTAAAAAATCTTGCTATCATATTATCATACTTATAGTTATAACAAGATATATTTGTGCATAAATTGCACTTAAGATGTGGTAATTCGGGACCAAACAATTCTCTGGGAATTGTATATGCTAAAAGCATTTTAAATCATTCATGGATTGTGATATAAGTATAGTCAAATAAGCCATATAAACAGACTTTAGATACATATCAAGTTTTCAATTCATGCAAGACATATAAGATACATGAAAAGTGATTGCACACACACCATTGACTTTATACTTTTGAGTGTTTTAAGTGCATGTCCAAAACTACATGTCTTTCATATGAAGTCAATTCGATTCGAATTGTGTCTCTTTCATTTGGCCAATATTTTTGTGTCTGTATTTGACAGACTTAAGTCCATCTATACTTAGCTTTATGATAGATGTCGTCGATGAACATTTTATATTGGTTCCAATATTTTTTCATAAAAGACATAACATAAAGATATCTTCTTTCATATTTTCAGGTACCTGAACTTCTCCTGAGATTTTATAAAGTGTTATGTCATGTGATCTTCTATGTCACTTGTCTCCTTATTATGATCATTATCATTTTCTTTACCAAGATTATTTGAAACCGATTTGTCTATACGCTTTAAACGTACCATAGACTTTGTCCTTCCAGGACTTATTCTAATAGGAGTCTTTGCAATAAGAATATAATTACGTTATTTGGGTCAGCAAATGCTTTTGGCAGGCTTTGCAATATATTGCAGATGAATTATCTTTTTTATGAACTTCAAGTTCATAGTATCTTATTTGAGGATCTAGATGTACAAATGATAATTCATTCCACGTAACTTTTTCTCAACTATTTATAGTGTCTCCCCCCCCCTCCCCATGTTAGAAAAACTAACTTGCTTTCTCAACTTTGAAAACTCACCTTTGTGCTTTATGGTGTTAATCAAAATATACACCGCACATTAATAATAAAAAGATGGAATTATTTAGTTCCTGTCCCTGAATCACTTGTGAGGGAGGATGTAATAAACTTTTGTATATAACTTATATCAAACTGATATAAATAACTTTGTTCTCATAAGCAATAGTTTAGCTATTAAGTAAATGCACTCAATAAATTATTTTTCTAAACCAATTGTGATGTAAACCAACTTATCGGATGAGCTATCTTGAATAGAAAATTTGAAAGTTATGCTCTAAATTAAATTATCGAGCAAGTTACCTCGCAAACACCAGGTTGCAGGTTATAATAATCCCACATGTAACAATCTCATAGATACATCTTATGTGGTACATGGCAAGTGAATGGGCCCATATTCATCTTTAATATTATAATGATCCAAAAAGGCCATCTTGTGTAAATTTATCAAAAACTGTGTTTCGAGGCCCCGAAAGCCTCCGTTAATCTCACCTCGATATGCGTGCGCAGCTCGGGCGCGTAGCCGGGAAGCCTTTATGTGGAAATCTGTTAAACAGTTGAATTTATGATAATTAATGGAATAAAGTTGACTTTGATTAATATTTTTGATAAACGAACCCGGACCCGTGATTTGACGATCCTGGAGGGTCCGTAGGAAAATATGGGACCTGGGCGTATGCCCGGAATCAAATTCCGAGGTCCCAATCCGAGAAATGAATTTTTAAAGAAAATTATTTTCTGAAAATAATAAAGACCTTTTGAAAATGAACTTTGATGTGAAATCTGTGTTACCGAGTTCGTATTATGGTTTCGGAGCCCGGAACATGTTCAATATGTGATATGTGAGTTATCTGTAAAATTTGGTAAGAAACGGACTTGGTTTGACGTGTTTCGGATCAAAAATGGAAAATTTGATAGTTTATGAAGTTTGAGGAAATTCTATGGATTTTTGAGTTTACTTCATTGTTTTGACGTTATTTTGGTGGTTTAGTTACTCGAATAAGTTCGTAAGATGATTTTGAAGGCGTGTGTATATTTGGTTTTGAGCCCCGAGTGCTCGGGTGAGTTTCGGGTAGGTGTCGGGGTGCAAAAGCGTTAGAAAAATCTGGTGTTCTGCTGTTTCTGATGTTCTGTGATTTACTCTCCGCGATCGCAGTGTAATTCACGCGATCGCAGTGTGCTTATGGATGGGGGTTGGGAAATTACCCTACGCGAACGCAAGGCCTGGGTTGCGATCGCGGAGCCTGGGGGTAGTGCTATACGCGATCACTAAGGGCCACACGCGAACGCGTAGTGTAAATGCGGGCTGGGGGCTGGGGCTATTTTGCCTACTGCGAACGCGACCCAGGGAATGAAGCATGGAATGAAGGGTAGAATTCAGGGGGGGTTGGGTAGAGTTAGGGCTTTTAAAAATTTTAGGAATTCAACCTCATTTTGGGGTCGGATTTCAAAACAAATTGTATATTCGGGTTCATGGGGGAATGGGTTATCGGGTTTTGGTTCGAACCTCGAGTTTGGACCAATCGGGCCCGGGGTCGAATTTTGGTTGGAAGAATTATGGGAAATGTATAATTAGGCTTTGGGACTGAGTTATTGATTAATTATTGATGTTATTAAGTCAATTATGTCTAGATATTAGCGTTTCGGAGTCAGATTCAAGAGGAAAGGCCATGATTGAGGCTTGACTTGCATTCTTCGAGCCGAGATAAGTGTTTGGCCTAATCTTAGCTTGAGGGAATAGGTATAGAGTCTTATTTGATATGTGTAATTCATGTGCAACGTATAGGTGAGGTGACGGGTACCTATATGTTGTGGTCAAGCATGCCCGTGAGTCGAATTTTGATGAGTTATTTAATGTCTTTGATATTCTCCGTGTTGTGAATTATCGGGAACCTTGGAAGTAGTACCTTGAGGTTACTTCATGACGTAGAAATTTCTTGATTATATGTTCGGTTGAGGGTTTTACTCTTGAGATGATACTTCTGAGTGAGATTGGTTGTAACAGAGTCCCTTGCCGAGACAATAGAATTGGGTTGATTGTGTATGTACATTTGAAATGTCGCATTGTTAAACTTTCATATCAATTGTTGTTTTTATATTCATCATGCACAAGGGAACATTCCGTGTCGATGATTATTATTTATACACGAGGGA
This sequence comes from Nicotiana paniculata, assembly GCA_005239505.1. Taxonomy (NCBI): domain Eukaryota; kingdom Viridiplantae; phylum Streptophyta; class Magnoliopsida; order Solanales; family Solanaceae; genus Nicotiana; species Nicotiana paniculata. The sequence continues at coordinate 37,434 of ML321710.1, read as the reverse complement.
ACATTCCGTGCCGATGATTATATTATTTATGCACGAGGGAACACTCTGTGCCGATGATTATATTATGCACGAGGGAACATTCCGTGCCGATGATTTTATTATTTATGAACGAGGGAACATTCCGTGCCGATGATTATATTATTTATGCACGAGGGAACATTCCGTGCCGATTGATTATTTCTTATGCGCGAGGGGACATTCCGTGCCGATTTATTATTTCTTATGCGCGAGGGGACATTCCGTGCCGATTGATTATTATTTATGCGCGAGGTAACATTCCTTGCCGATTGATTATTATTGATGCACGAGGGGACATTCCATGTCGAGTCATTATTAATTATGCGTGAGGGGACATTCTGTGCCGTGTGATTTTGAGGCTATGCACGAGGGGTCATGTCGTGTTTTCTCCTGTCTATTTTACTTGTTTTGAGTTGTTATTTCCTGCTTTACTTCTACTTTCTAGTTAGTACTTGATTCTACTGTTTAGCAATTGTTGCCCCTCTTATCCCCAGCATGTTCTTCCCCGTAACTGTATTCTTGTTTATTTTCTGCTATACTATTGAACTGCATAGGTACAATTTGTTTTCGTGTCCTAGCCTCGTCACTACTTCGCATAGGTTAGGCTCGACACTTACTCAGTACATGGGGTCGGTTGTACTGATGCTACACCTGCACTTCTTTATGTTGTGCAGATTACGCAGCCGGACCCAGTGGACTTCATTAGGGGAAGTATCCTTCAGTCCATTCCAGACGACACCGAGGTAGTTCCGCAGGCATTCGTGGATCTCGGCGTCACTGTCTATCTTTCATTCTGTCATCTATGTGTTTCCAGACAGATATATCATTTTATTTCAAACTGTTGTTTTTAGCTAAATCTTAGACTGGTTCGTGAGGTTGTGACTCCATTTCTGGGTTTTGTACTTAAAGGGGTTTCTTCGTTATTAGCTATTGTTATTTAGATTTTGTTAATGCTTCCGCACTTTATCTCAACTATCTAGTCAGTGTTTGTTATTTTCACTTGTTAATAAATCAATTCAGTTAATACGTTGGTTTGCCTAGCGGGTGCAATGTTAGGCGCCATCACGGCCTGAAGGTGGGATTTCGGGTCGTGACAAGTTGGTATCAGAGCACTAGGTTGCTTAAGTCTCACAACTCACGGACAAACTTGGTAGAGTCTAAAGGATCGGTACGGAGACGTCTGTACTTATCCCCCAGAGGCTGCAAAGTTAGGAATAACTTCACTTTTCTTCTTTCATGTCGTGCGATTTGAATTTTAAATGCTAATTGAGTTTCGATTCTATTCTCTCGCAGATGGCGAGAATGCGTGCTTCCTCATCTACCGATCAGCAACCTGATTCTCCTGTTGCAGCTCCTACGAGGGGCCGAGGCCGTACTAGAGGCCGAGGCAGAGGCAGGGCACAACCCAGGGCCGCAACCCCAGTAGAGGACCCACAGGTAGACTTTGCCGGTGAGGTTCCTACTCAAACAGTTCCAGTTGGACCAGCTCAGGTCCTAGAGGGGTCCATTGCCACCCCGGTGCTTCAGGACGCTCTAGTCCGCTTAGTGGGACTCATGGAGAGTGTGGCTTAGGCCGGTCTTCTTCCTACTGCACCAACCGTCTCTTAGGTTAGGGGAGGGACCCAGACTCCTGCTACTCGCACGCCAGAGCAGCTAGATCCTCAGTTCTAGACTCCGGCACCTTAAACGGCCGGAGTAGCTCAACCGGGCATTGTGGCCCCGGCAGTTGAGGGAGCAACTATGTCAGCAGATGCTTTATGGATATTGGATAGATTCACCAAGTTATTCACTACTACATTTATTGGTGCACCATCAGAGGATCCCAAGGACTATTTGGACAGTTGTCATGAGGTTCTTCGGAACATGGGCATAGTAGAGTCCAATGGAGTTGATTTTTCTACTTTTCTTCTTTCGGGTTCCGCCAAGACTTGGTGGAGAGACTATTGTTTGACCAGACCAGATGGGTATGCACCATTGACTTGGGCTCAGTTCTTCGAGTTATTCGTGTGGAAGTTCCTTCCAGTTACTCAGAGGGAGGATCTTCGGAGGCAGTTTGAGCGCCTCCAATAGGGATCTATGTCTGTCACTCAGTACGAGACTCGGTTCATCACTCTAGCTCGACATGCCATTATAATACTCCCTACTGATCGTGAGGGAGTGAGGAGGTTTATTGAGGGTTTGGCTCAGCCCATCAGGCTTCAGATGGCCAAAGAGTCAGGTACTGATATTTCGTTCCAGGATGCGGCCAATGTGGACAGGAGGATTGAGATGATTATGTCACAGGGTGGTGGTCAGGGGGCTGACAAGAGGCCCCGTCACTTCCGTCGATTCAATCGATCCTTATCTGGGAGGAAGGATTCTTCCGCCAGAGGTCATACTCCCCGACCCTATCAGTCGGCACTTCAGGTAGCTCACAGTGCACCGCCAGCTCCTACTAGTGCACCACCAGCACCTATCAGTGCACCACCGTTTCAGAGCTTCCAGGGTGGTTATCAGGGTCGACATGGCCAGTTCCAGAGTCAGTAGCCACATCAGCAGAGCCTTGTTATTCTTGCGGTGGTTTGGGGCATATTTCCAGGTTTTTCCCCCAAGGTTCTGGTAGGTCTCAGTATCAGGGTTCCCGTGCCATGGTTCCTGCATCAGGCGCACCCCCACCCCCTCAGCCAGCCAGGGGTGGCGGTCGGGGTGCCAGAGGTGGAGGTCAGACTCATAGAGGTGGAGGACATGCCACGAGAGGTAGAGGTCAGGCTGTAGTAGGTCGACCCAGAGATGTTCAGGTTGAAGGGGCTCAGCCCCGGTGCTATGCTTTTCCTGCCAGGCCTGATGCTAAGGCTTCTGATGCAGTTATTACAGGTACGGTTTCAGTTTGCATCCGAGAGGCTTCGATGTTATTTGATCCGGGTTCTACATTCTCTTATATGTCTTCATATTTTGCCCCTTATTTGAGTATGCCCCGTGAATCCTTGAGTACTATTGTACATGTGTCTACACCGGTGGGTGATTCTATAGTGGTAGATCAAGTCTACCGTGCTTGCTTAATAGTTATTGGTGGTCTGGAGACTCAGGTTGATCTTTTGCTTCTTGATATGGTTGACTTTGATGTTATATTGGGGATGGATTGGTTATCCCCCTATTATGCTATTCTGGATTGTCAGGCCAAGACAGTGACCTTGGCCTTGCTAGGGGTGCCTCGTTTGGAGTGGAGGGGGACTCCTAGTCATTCTTCTGGTAGAGTTATTTCTTATATGAAGGTTCGACGCATGGTCGAGTAGGGTTGTTTGGCCTATCTGGCCTATGTTCGTGATTCTAGCACCGAGGTTACTTCCCTAGAGTCTGTGCCCGTGGTTCGTTAGTTTTCAGAGATATTCCCTGCTGACCTGCCGGGTATGCCACCTGACAGGGATATTGAGTTAGCTCAGGGCACCCAACCTATTTCTACTCCGCCGTATCGTATAGCCCCGCCAGAGTTGAAGGAGTTGAAGGATCAATTGCAGGATTTGTTGGATAAAGGCTTCATTAGGCCTAGTGTTTCTCCTTGGGGTGCCCCAATATTGTTTGTCAAGAAGAAAGATGGCTCGAGGATGTGTATTGACTACCGGCAATTGAATAAGGTTACTATTAAGAACAAGTATCCTTTGTCGAGGATTGATGATTTATTCGACCAGCTTCAGGGTGCTTCAGTGTTTTCCAAGATTGACTTGAGATCTGGTTACCACCAGCTGAGGATTAGGGCGTATGATGTCCCTAAGACAGCCTTTCGCACTCGTTATGGGCATTATGAGTTCTTGGTGATGTCATTTGGGCTGACAATTGCCCATGCTGCTTTTATGGAGTTGATGCACCGCGTGTTCAGGCCCTATTTGGACTCATTTGTGATTGTTTCATTGATGATATTTTGATTTACTCCCGTAGTAGTGAGGAGCATGAGCAGCACCTTCGGGTCGTCCTCCAAACTTTGAGGGATAGTCAGTTGTATGCAAAATTTTCCAAGTGTGAGTTCTAGTTGAGTTCAGTTGCATTTCTAGGCCATGTGGTATCGTCAGAGAGTGTTCAGGTGGATCCCAAGAAGATTTCAGCAGTCAGAGATTGGCCTAGACCCACCTCAACTACAGAGATCCGGAGTTTCTTGGGCTTACCAGGTTATTATCGCCGGTTTGTGGAGGCGTTGACTCAGAAGAGTGCTCAGTTCAGGTGGTCGATGAGTGTGAGGCGAGCTTTCAGAAGCTCAAGACAGCCTTGACCACGGCGCCAGTGTTAGTTTTGCCCACAGGTTCAGGACCGTATACCGTGTATTGTGATGCTTCACGGGTTGGGCTTGGTGCAGTGTTGATGCAGGATGGCAAGGTTATAGCCTATGCTTCTCGTCAGTTTAAGGTTCATGAGAAGATTTATCCAATTCATTACTTGGAGTTAGCAGCTATTGTGCATGCATTGAAGATTTGGAGGCATTATTTGTATGGTGTGCCATGTGAGGTGTTCACGGATCATAAGAGCTTATAGTATCTGTTAAAACAGAAGGAGTTGAACATGGGGCAGAGAAGATGGTTAGAGCTGCTGAAGGATTATGATATTACCATTCTTTATCATCCGGGGAAGGCCAATGTGGTCGTCGATGCTTTTAGCCGGAAGTCGTCCAGTATGGGTAGTCTTGCCTATTTATCAGTCGGAGAGCGACCTCTTGCTTTGGATGTTCAGGCTTTAGCCAACCGATTTGTGAGATTGGAGGTTTCTCAGACGGGTAGTGTTTGGGACCATACCGTGGCACGTTCTTCATTGTATGACCGTATTCGAGCCAGGTAGTATGATGATCGCCATTTATGTGTTCTTAGAGATAGAGTCAGGCACAGAGATGCCAAGCAGGTTACGATTGATGATGAGAGAGTTTTGAGGATGCAGGGTGGGATTTGTGTACCTGATGTGGATGGTATTTGTGAGTTGATGCTTCAGGAGGCCCATAGTTCCCGATATTCTATTCATCCGGGCGCCGCAAAGATGTACCAGGACTTGTGGCAGCATTATTGGTGGAGGAGAATGAAGAAGGATATTGTAGATTATGTAGCTCAGTGCTTGAACCATCAGCAGGTTAAGTACGAGCACCAGAGACCCGGTGGTTTGATGCAGCAGATTCAGCTTCCCGAGTGGAAGTGGGAGCGTATCACCATGGACTTTGTAGTTGGACTCCCACGGACTCAGAGGATGTTTGATGCAGTATGGGTCATTGTGGATAGGCTGACCAAGTCAGCGCACTTCATTCCAGTATCAGTTTCGTATTCAGCAGAGAAGTTGGCAAGGATCTATATGAGAGAGATTGTTAGACTGCATGGTGTGCCCATATCCATTATATCAGACCGAGGTACTCAGTTTACCTCCCATTTCTGGAGAGTATTTCAGCGAGAGTTGGGCACACAGATTGATTTGAGCACAACATTTCATCCTCAGACGGACGGGCAGTCCGAGCGTACTATTCAGATTTTGGAGGATATGTTGCGAGCTTGTGTCATTGACGTTGGTGGTTCATGGGACCAGTTCTTGCCTTTAGCTGAGTTTGCCTACAACAACATCTATCAATCGAGCATTCAGATGGCTCCGTATGAGGCGTTGTATGGTAGACGGTGTCGGTCTCCAGTCGGATGGTTTGAGTCGGGGGAGGCTAGACTGGGTTCTGAGTTAGTCCAGGATGCCTTGGACAAGGTGAATATCATTCAGGATAGACTTCGTACAACTCAGTCCATACACAAGAGTTATGCGGATCGTAGAGTTCGAGATTTGGCATTTATGATAGGCCACCGGGTATTTTTTCGGGTGTCTCCCATGAAGAGCGTGATGATATTTGGAAAGAAGGTCAAGTTTATCCCTAGATACATTGGTCCATTTGAGATTATGGATAAGGTAGGAGAGGTGGCCTACAAGCTTGCCTTGCCACCTAGTTTGTCAGTCGTGCATTCGGTATTTCATGTATCTATGCTCCGGAGGTATATTGCGGATCCATCTCATGTGCTTGACTACAGTGGTGTCCAGTTGGACAAGGATTTGTCTTATGAGGAGGAGCCGATAGCCATATTAGCCCGGCAGGTGCGACAGTTGAGATTGAAGAGTTATCCTTCGGTTCGTGTTTAGTGGGGAGGTCAGCCTGTTGAGGCAACTACTTGGCAGTCCGAGTCCGATATGCGAGCCGATATCCCCACCTTTTCCTCGATTCAGGTACCTTTCTATGTCCGTTCGAGGACGAACAATTGTTTAGAGGTGGAGATTGTGATGCCCAAAAGGTCATCTTGTATAAATTTAGCAAAATTTGTGTTCCGAGGCCCCGAAAGCCTCCGTTAATCTCACCTCAATGTGCGCAGCCCGGGCGCGTAGCCGGGAAGCCTTTATGTGGAAATGTGTTAAACAGTTGAATTTATGATAATTAATGGAATAAAGTTGACTTTGGTCAAAATTTTTGATAAACGGACCCGGACCCGTGATATGACGGTCCGTAGGAAAATACGGGATCTGGGCGTATGCCCGAATCAAATTCCGAGGTCCCAAGTCCGAGAAATGAATTTTTAAAGAAAATTATTTTCTGAAAATAATAAAGACTTTTGAAAATAAACTTTGATGGGAAACTTGTGTTACCGAGCCCGTATTATGGTTCCGGAGTCCGAAACAGGTTCAATATGTGTTATGTGAGTTATCTGTAAAATTTGGTAAGAAACAGAATTCGTTTGACATGTTTCGGATAAAAAATGGAAAATTTAATAGTTTATGAAGTTTGAAGAAATTCTATGGATTTTTGAGTTTAATTCATTGTTTTGACGTTATTTTGGTGGTTTAGTTACTCGAATAAGTTCGTAGGATGATTTTGAAGGCGTGTTTATATTTGGTTTTGAGCCCCGAGGGCTCGGGTGAGTTTCGGGTAGGTGTCGGGGTGCAAAAGAGTTAGAAAAAATCTGGTGTTCTGCTGTTTCTGATGTTCTGTGATTTACTCTCCGTGATCGCGATGTAATTCACGCGATCACGATGTGCTTATAGCTAGGGGTTGAGAAATTACCCTACGCGAACGCAAGGCCTGGGTTGAGATCGCGGAGCCTGGGGGCAGTGCTCTACGCGATTGCGAAGGGCCACACGCGAATGCGTAGTGCAAATGCGGGTTGGGTGCTATTTTTCCCACTGGGAACGCGACCCCCGTGTCGCAATCGCGATAGGCTGTGTTAGTATACTCCGCGATCGCAATCCCTTCTTCGCGATCGCAATGGTCTAGGTCCAGTACTCTGCGCGATCACAGGAGACCTGTCGCGATCGCGTAGGTCATTTTTGCCCAGCTATTTTAAAATGTCCAAAACAGAATCCCACTACGGGATTTTCATATTTTTCACCATCTCCTTCTTCTCCAAACCCCATAGCCGATTTCCAAGTTGCTCTTCCTCCATAACCACTTAGGTAAGTAATCTAAACTCTAATTTCTTCCATTTTCTTCATTTATCATTAGATTCTATGCCTAAAAACATGGAATGAAGGGTAGAATTTGGGGGGGTTTGGGTAGAGTTAGGACTTTTGAAAATTTTAGGAATTCAACCTCATTTTGGGGTCGGATTTCAAAATAAATTGTATATTCGGGTTCATGGGGGAATGGGTTATCGGGTTTTGGTCCGAACCTCGAGTTTGGACCAAGCGGGCCCTGGATCGAATTTTGGTATTTTTGGAAGAATTATGGGAAATGTATAATTAGGCTTTGGGACTGAGTTATTAATTAAATATTGATGTTAATAAGTCAATTATATTCAGATATTATCGTTTCAGAGTTGGATTCAAGAGGAAANGAGGTAAGTGTTTGGCCTAACCTTAGCTTGAGGGAATAGGTATAGAGTCTTATTTGCTATGTGTAATTCATGTGCAACGTATAGGTGAGGTGACGGGTACCTATATGTTGTGGTCAAGCATGCCCCGTGAGTCGAATTTTGATGAGTTATTTAATATCTTTGATATTCTCCGTGTTGCGAATTATCGGGAACCTTGGAAGTAGTACCTTGAGGTTACTTCATGACGTAGAAAGTTCTTGATTATATGTTCGGTTGAGGGTTTTACTCTTGAAATGATACTTCTGAGTGAGATTGGTTATAGCTGAGTCCCTTGCCGGGACAATAGAATTGGGTTGATTATGTCTGTACATTTGAAATGTCGCATTGTTAAACTTTCATATCAATTGTTGTTTTTATATTCATCATGCATGAGGGAACATTCCGTGTCGATGATTATTATTTATGCACGAGGGAACATTCTGTGCCGATGATTATATTATTTATGAACGAGGGAACATTCAGTGCCGATGATTATATTATTTATGCACGAGGGAACATTCCGTGCCGATTGATTATTATTTATGTGCGAGGGGACATTCTGTGCCGATTGATTATTATTTATGCGCGAGGGGACATTTCGTGCTGATTGATTATTATTGATGCACGAGGGGACATTCTGTGCCGAGTCATTATTAATTATGTGTGAGGGGACATTCCGTACCGTGTGATTTTGAGGCTATGCACGAGGGGTCATGTCGTGCCTTCTCCTGTCTATTTTACTTGTTTCGAGTTGTTATTTCCTGCTTTACTTCTACTTTCCAGTTAGAACTTGATTCTACTGTTTTAGCAATTGTTGCCCCTCTTATCCCAAGCATGTTCTTCCCCGTAACTGTATTCTTGTTTGTTTTCTGCTATACTATTGAACTGTACAAGTACAATTTGTTGTCGTGTCCTAGTCTCGTCACTACTTCGCCGAGGTTAGGCTCGACACTTACTCAGTACATGGGGTCGGTTGTACTGATGCTACACCTGCACTTCTTTATGGTGTGCAGATTACGCAGCCGGACCCAGTGGACCTCGTTAAGGGGAGTATCCTTCAGTCCATTCCAGACAACACCGAGGAAGTTCCGCAAGCGTTCGTGGATCTCGGCGTCACTGTCTATCTTTCATTCTGTCATCTATGTGTTTCCAGACAGATATATCATTTTATTTCAAATTGTTGTTTTTAGCTAAATCTTAGATTGGTTCGTGAGGTTGTGACTCCATTTCTGGGGTTTGTACTTAAAGGGGTTTCTTCGTTATTAGCTATTGTTATTTAGATTTTGTTAATGCTTCCGCACTTTATCTCAATTATCTAGTCAGTGTTTGTTAACACTTGTTAATAAATCAATTTAGTTAACACGTTGGCTTGCCTAGCGGGTGCAACGTTAGACGCCATCACGACCTGAAGGTGGGATTTCGGGTAGTGACAAATATTTTTCAGCATTCATGGGATTCAATCCCAATTTTAGTTGGTCTATTAATTAATGAGAACACAACATAAGAGAATTCGTAAAGAACTTTCTAGTTCTTTAATATTTACCCATGTGAATTCTTTTTTATTTTTTTTATATTATACTTAAATCGATATGGCTAAACTAGTTGTGCCAACTGGATAAATTATCAATATTGATAAACTACAGGTTTACACCATGACGTATGCAATTATCAATAAACTCCAAGTTTATTATGACATATGTTTTATATCAATAAACTTCTACTTTATTGTTGCATATTTTTATTTGTGTAGTACAAACTGGATAATAAAGTGGGGTAACTTTTCACATACATATTACACCGCTACAAGTTGTAGTAATAGAAGATATTAAATCTTTCCTTTATTTCTAGTCTTAATATAACCAACCGCTTTCACTGATACTTTATAAACTAAATAAGTTTCTTTGAGACTTACTACGATACAATATCTTATTGATAATCAATTTTAGTTCTCTAAAATAGTATAATTGGCTCTTTCAGAGCTCTCAATTAATGTTGTACTACCACATATTCATCAACATTTATATGGTGAATATCTCTTTCAAGGAGAACGTTATACCATTATGGTAATGGTCAAAATCATTAGGCAATATATGTTCCTTCAATTTCTTTCCCCTGTAATAATCACATTGCAATAATATTTTGGTGTAATCACAATAGGTACGCGATCAATGACCACTTATGCTATAATGATGAAATTATTTTCTTGTTTCATCTCAAACCTCTTTCTTGAGGTTAGTGTGGCATATGCACTACCATTAGCACGTTCATATTCTTCCAAGAATGAATATGTATTCATAAATCACATGCTGTCACATTCACATAACTGAATAAACCATAATCATCTATATGTGCTTTACAAAATTTCATGTCAAATCGATGACAAATATTACTTTTACAGAGTGAAGGAGTATTTTGAGAATCTTTATTATTCTCATTACCGCAATGATGACGATTATAATAAGTTTGTTTTCTTTCAGACTTATTACATATTGCTACCATATTTTTTTAAGGGAACGAGAATGAAGCAAATTCAGTGGGACAGGTTTCCACTTCTTGTGCTCATAATCATACATGAATTTGATTATGATAAGTCATAAAAAATTTACCACTTCGGGTGGTTATAATTTCTTACAAACTCTATTAGAGTTATAAATAAAATTTATTTATCTTTGCTTGTATTTAAAATCAAATTATAAAATTTCAAGAGCTTAAAAGAAAAATAGGATAAAATACTTACCTTAAATCCATAATTTATTCCTTGGGGAGTTCATGCAACAATTGTCAATCATTATGTATAAGTTGAGCACCAGTTGGTTGGAGTCTCATGTTGATAACATGTTATAAAACAATAAAAGAAAAAATGAGTATTGTAATGAAAAGTAGAAAGATAATTCTTATTGATTTCAGGATGAAATACAATGGAATAGAGCACTTCTTATTACAGGAAAAAAATGACTTAGCCACCATATAACAAATTCTAAAATATTTTATTTATAATAAACACACATATTCAGTACTATTCTTATACCCCTACCAATGACTCATAGGAATAAATTATTCCATTCCAATCTGAATAGTTTTTCTATTCCAATTATAGGATTGTCTCTTTCCACGGTGGAGAATTTTACTTACCTATTCATAATAAGATTCTTTCAAGACAATGTTGATCGAGGCTTTTCTTTTAAACAAATAAATAAACTATTCAAAATAATACATTTCTAAAAATAAATCCAGACAATTTTGTCTGATCCACTTATATTTGGTAAAACATAAAATCTAGACGTAAATTGCTTCGTGGCCACTTAGATTTGTAGGGTTTTTAAAAGCCGATAGACGAACTTTGTATTTTCCCATTTAAACACTCGAACTTGACGAAATGAGTACAAATAAACAGATCCAGTAATGTGTGTATATCAATTACGCTTATATGTACAACACGTCATATACTAGACTACTTATTACTTGACATGTGTTATTTATGGATCCTATTCTTAAATACTAAATAAGCAAAAAAAAAGTTACAAATTAAAAAAAGAAAAAAGAGAGAAAAAGACCCGTCATCTCCATTCACCCATCTCCTCCATCTTCTCCATTCACCAACCTTCATTACTTTTCTTATTTTTGTTCTTCTTTTTCTTCCTTTTCTTCCGTGTTATTTCTCTCTCTTATTGTATCAAATTTACAACACTACTAATTTTAAAAGCTGATTGATAGCTGCACTGTAAAATACATGAAATCAGGCACCCTCAAATAACCATTAAAGTATGAAAAAGAAAAAAGAAACATAAATTGATCGAAAGAAAGAACATATAGAAACGTGACAAATCAAGCCGCCAAGAATATATTTCTAATTCTCAGCAAGAAGATTGATCTCTGTTGTTACCCGTGCCATATTAGATCACAAACCAACCATGGTGGTCAACATCTTTTAACCAAAACCCCCTTCACTTCGAAACAAATTTAAGACCTCATTTTTTCCTTTTTTTGAAATAATTGAACCAGATTATCGAATCGAAACCAAAAAATTCCTGTCAACCCGAATTAACGAATCGAAGGATGATAACCGATCGCTCTCGAAAACCTTATTTTCAGAGGGGATGGGGAAGTGGGGCCTGATTTATTTTCTTTCTTTTTAATTTTTTTTATTTTTTTAGATTTTTTAAAATCAAAACTATTGTAGTCACGCGCATAATTTTCGTGACTTGCACCCACCTTGTCCACATCATCTCTGTCACTGCCACATGTGGATGGTCAACGGTCAACTAGGTTTATCAATTATCAGATATGTGAATTTGAGTGTTCAAATAAAAATAATATAATTTGTATATCGACTTTAAAATCCGGTACAAGTTTAACTGGTCACAAGGCCATTTCGCCTAAAATCTATTAGGCTCGTACTTTACTTTTACCCAACGAAATTTAAACTCGTGAGAACGACTCCAGGGAGCTGAAGAGACATGCAAGAAAATGTAATAGTCAAAAAAAACAATTTGATAAAAATAGGGTGTCTAATTGCAATTAACATACTCGAAGCTAATCTATAACTCCTCTTTACACGGTTTGGGGGCTTTCGCTTCGCTTTCATATTCGGAATTTGCAATACAACTCACATATTCTCTCTTTTTCTCTCTGTAAAAGCTTCGTCGCCGCCGCCGCCTCTGGTTGCTTCGATTCACCGCTAAGTTTTCCTATCTCAGCAATAACATACCGGAGAAGACCGTAAATTTACACTCTAGTCTTCCATTTCTAGGGTTTCTGTTTTTTCGCCGCCTCTATCTGTCGTTTCTAGAAAGCTATTTTAAAAAGAATTTAGGAAAAAAAGAAAAAATGCAACTATTTCAATTTGATTTTTAGATATTTGATTAGTTTTTACCAGATCTGTAATCTGTTATTGTTTTTTCAATTAAGTCGTTTTTTTCGAGCTAGGATTTGTTGACTTTATTTGTGAAATTAGGGTTAGGGTTTATAGGTGGATTAGGGCTTTCTTTGATATATAGACGTTCTCATGGCTGCTGGAAGACATGGTGGTTACCGGGATAATGAATTTAGGGGCCGTGAGGCTGAGTTCGAGGTTTCAAGGAGGGAGCTTGGTTATCCTAAGGGTGGTTATGATCGAATTAGGAACGTTGATCGGGATTTTGATGGGGATCGAGTTCATGACAGGAGTAGGCGAGATAGGGGTAGGTTGAGACAGAAGGATGTAAAAGAAAGGGAGGCCAGAAATGGCAGTTATAGGTCCACGTCAAGCAGGAGTGATTCTGGTAGTAGTGATGGTGGAGCGGGGAGAAGTGGGTTTAGTGTCAGGTCCGTTGACCGAGAGCCTGGGGAACTGTCTAGTGAGAGTGGGTCTGATGGGGCTATTGATTCTGACCGGAAGACCAAGAATGCGGCCAATGGGAACCAGTCACCTGTACAGAGCAAGAAACGAAAATTCTCTCCGATTATCTGGGATAGGGATGAAAAGGAAGCGAATAGAATGTCGAAGAGTAGAAATTCACCAGCAGCTGCTAAGCTACTTCCTCCGCCTCCATTGCCGAAGTCATCTGTCCAGTCGCCTAACCTTCCCTTGGAAAGGGTTGAGCAGGTCTCACCATTGAATAATAATAATAATATTATTCAGAGCACGGGGCTGTCTCAACATAATACAAATACAGCACTTGGTTCACATGTTGATGCATCTGAATCCCCAGTTGACATAGGTTCACCACCTCCTGACGAAGAGCGATTGCCTGAGCAGGATGCCAGGATAGTAGAAGAAGATGAATACGTGCCTACTATAAGAGCATCTCGATGGGCAACTGACGCCGACTCTCCAGCTGATGAAGGTTTGATTTCAGATGATGATATGCCTCGATTGAAGAAGCGAGCAGTTTCACAGTCAGTTGAAATGGGTGGACACAGGAAATCACTAACTCCAGAATTTGGGGAGCTCAAGAGAGACAACTCTGGAGGAAATAGAGCAAGGTCCTCAGATTCAGATGAAAATATTAGGTCTTCCAGCAGAGATAGTTGCCAGGACAATGATTTAGATAAGAATGACTCAATGGATGTGGATAAGGACTGTAATTATGATGGTACTAGTGCTAGCCAGTCAGATACAGAATCTGAAGATGAACATGATTCTCGTGGTATACCAGAGCCTGCACTTCCTCCACAGAGGCTTGTAAACATGCTGCAGGGGTGTAGAAGTGTCGATGAATTCGAGCGGTTAAACAGGATAGATGAAGGTACCTATGGTGTTGTTTACAGAGCTAGAGATAAGAAGACAGGAGAAATTGTTGCACTAAAGAAGGTTAAGATGGAGAAGGAACGAGAAGGATTTCCCTTGACATCTCTAAGGGAGATAAACATTCTTCTTTCTATTCATCACCCCTCAATTGTAGATGTTAAAGAAGTAGTTGTAGGAAGCAGCCTCGACAGCATTTTTATGGTGATGGAGTACATGGAACATGATCTGAAGGCATTAATGGAGACAATGAAACAACCGTTTAGCCAAAGTGAAGTCAAATGTCTTATGCTCCAGCTTTTGCAGGGTATCAAGTATCTTCACGATAATTGGGTCCTTCACCGAGATCTGAAGACTTCAAATTTGCTTTTAAACAACCGAGGTGAGTTGAAGATTTGTGACTTTGGCTTAGCTCGTCAATATGGGAGCCCCCTGAAACCGTACACGCATTTGGTGGTTACTTTGTGGTACAGGTGAGCTTCATTTTTTGTTCATTAAATTTGAAAATATTTAAGTAGATACTCATGTTTCTGTTGATGTGTGTCTGTATGTAGATGAAGGTTTCTATTGGTTTCTCGCCCATCTGGCTTTTCTCAGCCAGTGATTGAATAGTTTTTATGCATACAGGGCGCCAGAACTTCTTTTGGGAGCCAAACAATATTCTACTGCAATCGACATGTGGTCACTGGGTTGTATCATGGCTGAAATGCTATCCAAAGAAGCGCTTTTCAATGGAAAAACAGAAGTTGATCAAATTGACAAGGTATCTTTTCTAGCAGCTTATGGAGAATTTTACGTGATGTTGGATATCATTTACCATGAGATTTCATGTCAGCTTAATGCATTTCTTGGATTGTTCTTACCAGATTTTCAAAATTCTCGGAACCCCAAATGAGACAATTTGGCCAGGGTTTTCTAAACTTCCTGGGGTGAAGGTCAACTTTGTAAAGTACCAGTAAGTATTATCTTCTTGTATATTCTATCCCTGTTCTTGTTGGCTGGAGATTCATGTTTTTATTTTTGCCACTGTTTTCCCAGGCTTCCAGCTTTGGGTGATTCTGGTTTGGCTTTCTGGCCTCCTTTGATGACAATCTATTGCTGGAAAAATATTTTCATGTGTCTACTAACCCTTTGATTCGTTTGTGTCAGGTTTAATTCGTTAAGAAAAAAATTTCCCGCTACATCCTTCACGGGGTTACCTGTCCTATCTGATGCTGGCTTTGACCTGTTGAATAAGCTTCTAACTTATGATCCTGAGAAGGTGATGGCCATTACATTTGGGAACTTCAAAATTTTGTACTTCATTGTCTTTATCCTTTTTGATTATTGTTTGTGTGACATACTGCAGAGAATAACTGCCGATGCTGCTTTAAACCATGAGTGGTTTCGTGAAGTTCCTCTCCCCAAGTCTAAAGAATTCATGCCTACTTTCCCTGCACAGCATGCACAAGATAGGTAAAACTTCAGTCTGCTAATTATTAGATGGGAGTTTGTTTAGCTCCTTGGACAGTTATTTGATTTTCTATGTTTTGTTTGTAGGCGTGTGCGAAGAGTAATGAAGAGTCCAGATCCTCTTGAGGAGCAGCGAAGAAAGGAGCTGAAGCAAGGGGTGTTAGGAACTGGTGGATTGTTTGGCTAAGATAAGTGAATAGTGCTCAGTAACTGTTTGAGTTTTGCTTTCTCTAATACTCATGGGGTTGACGTGGTTGAGGTGAGAGCTATGATTGAAAGGAAGTTGCTAAAATTGTTTGCAAGACGATCAGTTCAGCTGTTTTTTAGCAGGCTTATCTGACAATTAGATCGAGAAACAATTCTTTTGGCTATGCATTATCAGATCTGTTGCAGGTTGACTTACGGGGTGCTGGTGCCTTGTCAAACTCTTTGAGACTGCACGCATGGCAGGGGTGGCATAGTGAGCTTACCTATTAAGGAACAGTTTCAATTGAAACTCGTGTATGTAACATATTTCCTATTGGCAGTGTAAACAGTTTCTTGAAATTGATTTTGTTACTCAAAACATATGGATCTGTTTCGTACTTATAGCATGTCGATTTTAATCTTCATATTCTGTTTGCAAGAGATGATGGTGTAAAGCAGATGGGGAATTCTTAGCTTTTTCATTGACGAAGAATTCACTGAAACTATTGCACATTTGAAGGTAATGATTGTATCTAGATACATGGATAGTAATCAAGGATGACATATCTGCTTTCCCATCAGTATTAAACGTTTCACTTTTCCCCATGTTAGCAACTTGACTCTTCACTATTGTTTACTTCACATGCTTTCTTCTGGCACTCTCCTTCTACATGGTTGAGTACATCAATGCTGGACAACAAATGATTATGACACATGCTCCCTTCGTCCCAATTTTTGTGGCACTCTTCCTGTTAGTCCTAAAAAGAATGTCACCTTTCCCTATTTAGAAACAATTTACCTTTGGATTCCTCCTTTGCCCTTAATGAATTGATTTACAGCCACAAAAATGTCTATGGATTGTTTTACACCACAAGTTTTAGGTCTTTCTTGTGTAAATTCCGTGCCGAGTCAAACATAGAGGGAGTAATATATCTCTCATGGTTGATTTTTTATTTGTTGATAAACCTTAGTATTGAATGATTATAGGATTCTGTGCCGTGTCTTACTGATGTCCAGTTTCAAATGTGATACGATCATGATGAAGTTTCCGAAATTGTTTAAGAGATTTAACTTTGGAAGTTCAATTTCCAGCTTTTATGGTGATAATATATGAACACACATGATTGTTTTCTTCTGTAGGAATGATTCTGTGCCGTGTCTTACTGATGTCCAGTTTCAAATGTGATACGATCATGATGAAGTTTCCGAAATTGTTTAAGAGATTTAACTTTGGAAGTTCAATTTCCAGCTTTTATGGTGATAATATGAACACGTGTGTGTGGCACTCTTCCATGTCACCTTTTACTATTTAGAAACAATTTACCTTTGGATTCCTCCTTTGCCCTTTATACAGCCACAAAAATGTCTATGGTTTGTTTTACACCACCACTAGTTTTAGGTCTGTCTTGTGTAAATTCCATGCCGAGTCAAACTTCGCCACATAAATTGGGACGGAGGGAGTAATATATCTTTCATGGTTGATTTTTTTTTTGTTAAACCTTAGTATTGAATTATTATAGGATTCTGTGCCGTGTCTTACTGATGTTCAGTTTCAAATGTGATACGATCACGATGAAGTTTCCGAAATTGTTTAAGAGATTTGACTTTGGAAGTTCAATTTCCAGCTTTTATGGTGATAATATGAACACACGTGATTGTTTTCTTCTGTAGGAATGATTCTCATTTCATGTTTTAGGGACTGACTAAGGTTGTCTCTCTGGATTTATTGACTGCTAAATTAGTATTGATAATAGAAGTTACTAATAAGGCTAAGGTGCATCCGAAGCATCTCTGAGTATTTATTACCAAATATATAAGATTTGTTAAGTATTGTATTTGTTTGCTCATGGACGTGAAGTTTCACACACATGATGTTAATTATCACCTCTCGTGGATGACATTTTATCTTTAGATTTTGGTTTAAGTTATGTCTTTTGAAGTTTATTCCAAAGTTATGTTGGCTCGTATCACACTATCACAGAGGCAAAGTCCACTCTGCTCTGGCTGCAAGTATTATCTGGTTTCTATCTAATAAGTTTTTCCAAGCAAGATAAAATAAGATCTCTATCTTGCTAAGAACTATTGATTGGTTAACGTACAAAAAGAAACGTTAATTTTCTTCCTCGGAAACAAACTGTTGATTTGTTATTTTTGCCGACACTATCTAAATTGTAAGTTAGCTTGTTCCTCGATGCATTGGGTTACTCCTGTTTCTCCTTGAGACTGATTACCTATGTAGGAGTGCCTTGGTGGTTGCTTTCATTTTTGTGTTTTGACCTTTTGTATTATGGTACAATCTGTACTTACTCTGGGAATATTTGTACCCATAACCCGTTTGGCTTGCTTGCCAAACATTCAAATCTACATTTTTTTTGGATTCTTTTCGTATTTATATTAGATAGTTTTCAATTTTTACTGTAGAATTGAAATCTGCACATGTCACTGCAGTATCAAGGAAAGCAGGTTGAGGAGCTTATCTACAACCTGGCATACATAGAATTTCAAATTTATTTTCCGTACTTCAGATACTCGTACTGTCTGCCCAAGCCAGTAAGGTACTTTGCTGCCCTCATCTGCTAGAGATGTACAAATGTTCTATATGATATCTTGTGCATTCTTTTCTTGATGGGGGCTTTTAATTTTAGCCTATATGTTTCAGGCTGTATTGATTTTCTGTTCTTTCAATTTTTTTAGTCTTGTGGAAAGATGATAATGGTTTTGTTGTTATCTTTCCTTGGTACTTTTAGAGGCAAAACCTGGAATATCTTTCGTTTGTTGCTAGTGTTATTTTTGAAAGTTGATCAATGAAAGAAGGTTGTCTGTTTATTGCTTCATTTTCACTGTTGTTGAGCTGAAGGTCTTTTGGGAACCACCTCTCTACCTCCCCAAGGTAGGGGTAGGTTTGAGTACACTTTACCTTCCACAGACCCCGTTTGTGGGATTTCACTGCATTTGTTGTTGTTAATGATCAATGAAAGAAAGAACTAGTGTTAGATTTGTCTTACATCTCTGCCATTTTGATTAGTTCTATTTTGTGTTTATGTAGCTTCATTGAAACAGAGAGCAGCAGGGACTATAACTGTAATTCTCGTTTGCAATCCAAACTGCACAACTGCCATTCATTAAACTGTTAATTTGTATAAGTCATGTGGGAAACGCTTTTGGCCTTTGAATTCTTGTAACTGCTTGAAGTCTTGACCTCCATATTTCTTTTGTTCAAAATTGATAGTCGTGTTGGCTTTGAAATTTTGCTTTGTCGACTCTTCCACATATTGTAAGGATATTTATTTTGGCCTTTGAATTCTTGTAACTGGTAGAAGTCTTTACCTCCATATTTCTTTTGTTCACAATTGATAGTCGTGTTGGCTTTGAAATTCCGCTTTGTCGACTCTTCCACATATTGTAAGGATATTTATTTTGGATGGAGAAGGGTTAGTAATGGTTAAGGACCCTGGCTGAGTTTCTAAGCTTATTCACAAGTTTTTTTTCCCATAACAGCCCCTGCCCCCCTGATTTGGTTCTGACCAGAAAGAACATGTGAGCCTGGCTACAATTCCCGTCAGAGGGCTGAAATAGAAGTGCAAAGGCTTGTAATATTGTTTAAGAATTTTCTCGTGGGGTTCTAGGCAGGTAGATTGGAAATGCAAGTCCAGAAGCTCATTTGTACTGGCAGGGAAAGGGGCGGAACATGTTTCAAGGAAATAGATCTGTATATGTTCCCACACCAGACTAAGAAAAGACTAAATATAAGTTGTACAGCTCCTTGAAGTTGGTGGTGGTCCATTTTCAGGTAATGCCAAGGCTAGGAAGTGGAGAGTGGATGTACGAGAAATCACATTGCTGTGGTGGAAAGGGTATGTAAATGCTGCAGAAGGCAAAATTTCTTGTTTGTTAAATGGCAGCTAAAATCATTTACTGGGTAGGTTTTTACCCTTGTGGTTTCTGATAGTTTTCTTTACTTGATTGGGGGAGGTATTTGCGTGTTTTGGGCAGCGCATGGGTGTCCACCGTTTGGTCCTACTGTGCAGAATTTTGCTGATCAGAAATGAAAGGGAAAGCAGTAGAGACTGGTCTTCGGCAAAATGAATGTCGCTGAGCACACAAACTCTTGAAGAGAAGTCGTCTGTCTTCTGTTATAAATAGACCCCCTCTGTTGAATTCATGTAACCAAAGCTTCTGCTGATTTTCCTCACGTAACAAGTGTCATGCAGTCTTCTGATGAAACATAGGGTGGGTTTGGTGTCCGTCATAAATGTCATTCCAAGTAACATTCTGTTGCCCTGTGCGTCAAGACTCTTTTAGGCCTCGGATGTTGTTTTGTACTGTTGTGTCTGAGCCCAACAAAAGCAGCGTCTGCTAGTTTGCAAAGAAGTGTTCTTGTTGCTGTTGCTATCTCTTCTCCTAAAAATGGTGTTGGTTAATCACTTTTAGGATTGTTGAGAAAAATACTGACAATCCTTTTAATAATAAAAACAATTGTTTAGAGTTTTGTTTGAAGTCTTTATGCTTTAACATGCTGATACTTGTAAAGCTAGGTAAATAAGGTTAAATTTTTTTTTGATCTACTTTTGATGGTAACAAGATGTTCGTTTTGTCAGAATTATGCCTCTGGCTCTTTCTACACTGCGACCCTTCCTGTCACACTATTCCTTTAATTTTTTAGTTATTTTGATGCTTCTCTGATATTACTATATACTTGCTTGGACCGGAGGTGATGTGAACATTGAGAACTAACTCAAATATGTTCCAATATAACAACGATGTAGTTTGTCAAATGTTTGAAATCTAGTCTGATCATTTTTATGTGGAAGGGCTGACAAGAGGAAGGCATTCAATCTTTTTTCTCATTCCAATAAAAAGGTGAAAGAAGAGGGTTAGTAGGTCAATTGGCATAAGCAATGCAAAAGATTGAAATAAACAGCGATTTGCTAGGAAGAGTTACACAAAAGTTAAAATTCACATTAATTAACATCATATTTTTTGTGCATTTATACATTTTGTATGCTATATACAAAAAGTTCACAAATTTTATATTTTTTTTTGGTGATCGAATGTAAATAGTTTGTCTTACGGGTTAAAAGTGATATTTGTCTAAAAACACGATGCTTTTTTTCGAGGTGTTAAAACAAGGTAAATAATCACTATTGTTCCAAATTGGTTCATTTAAATTGGAATAATTACTTTAAGAGTATGCTTTTCTTTTTCGTTTGTTGTTAACCAGAAACGAAATCAAAGATAAGATTGCCAGGCGTAGCTGTTCCGGAGGATACAACCCTCTCTATTCATATTTCATATAGAAATCCCAAAAATCAAACGGATAGCAAAATAAAAGAAAAATATACTGAATTTGCGCAACCTTGCAAGTAGTCTTGTTAGTTAATCTATTCCCTAGCAGAAAGCACGGACACCGTTGAGTAACACTATCTATGACAAGGATGCTTATTCCTTTCTTTTAAAGTAATATTATGGAAGATCCGTTTATTTGTACTTTATCAATAATGTGAATAACATGACAATGCATTAAGTGTAAGCCGAACGGCTGGTAATATTAAATGGATCCAATTAGAGTGACTCCAATGGTTTCTTGTAAAATTACATGAGATCATCATCAACAACAACAACTTGTGAGTTCTCATAAGTGAGGTTTGGGAAGGAGACCTTACCCTTATCCCGGAAGGTAGAGAGGCTATTTTCGAAAGACTCACTCAAAAAAACGAAAAGAAACAAGAGAGACAAGAGAGAGATTGAGATAACATATTAGTTATTAGGTGTGGTAACGAACTGACGATATTTCATGTATCTTCTGAATCCCAAGTCTAGTAATATATTGACTTATATCTGAGATGAAGATACTTAGAGGTCGTTTGGTAGAGTGTATAAGAATAATGCTGAATATGATGTATTAATAATGCTGACATTAGTTATGTTGATATGAATTATGCCGACATATTTCTTTTCCATTGTTTGGTTTGATGTACTAAAGCATTCACAATTTCTAAGTAGTCCATCACTTTATCTTTTTAAAAGAAACATATGTTGAAGAATGTGTATATATGAAAAAGGTTTAAAAAAATTATTTGATTTGTTTACCTATATTGTAGTATAGAACTATTATTTATTTATAAAAAAAAAATGCTAAGTATTTATTTATTAGTGTAAATTTTGAATATGTTATTTAGGGATATAATTTATTCCTCACTTTCTTGGATTATTTCAAATTTGTATTATATAATAGAATATTTTAATCTATAAATTTTGAAGGACATTTTTGTCTTTAACTAAGTTAATGCATGCATTAGTTAATATCATGATTTTCTTACGCATTAGTTATGCATAGGATAATACCAAATAGGGTGTATAACTAATGCCTGCATAACTAATGCCTGCATAACTAATGCATACATTCAAAAAGTGTACCAACAAAATATTACTAATACACAAAGCTAATACATGCATTATTTTACCTAATGCATCCTGCCAAACGACCCTTTATATTACTATTCATGAGATGAAGATACTTAGAAACGCCACGAAGCTGAAATTAACCATAATTCCTTCGTGAGACGCGCCACACTTCTGGCAGAGAGCAAATTCACCTTTTCTGCCTTAGGAATTTAAGCATCCGACCCAGATATCTCAGGGTATGAACTAAGCGATTCGTGACCTTATAAATCTTCTATCGTGTCTTTTTATACTCGAAGTAAGACACTATATAACTCAAGAAAAATTAGATGGTCGCAAGCACCATGATGCTCCAAGCTACCTTTAAGTTGTGTAGTTCAAGCACAAATTAGGTGCTGTATTGGTAATGTTGGTATTTTCAATTCTTAAAATTGTGAAAAATCAATTAGGTAACTGACTCAATAGAAATAATTATTATTAGGATCAAAATAATCAGGTGTCATACGGAAGCTAACAATGCATACTTTCAACGACAATAAATCAGACAACAAAAGAGAAATATGCCAAAAGAGACACAAATATTTAACGTGGTTCGGTCAATTGACCTACATCCACAAGCGAAGATGAGCAATCCAAGATACAAATATTAAAAGAGCAACCTCACAAAGAGACACACACAAGTGACCGGATATACTTGTCTCAAAATTCTCCCTCTAAATAAGACTTCCAAACCTCTTATGGCTATATTGTGGATGCTACTAAATGAGAACGATGGATCCTCAATTTATAGAAGTCCAAAACCGTTTCTTCAATGACCAAATATAGAAGAATATTATTTATATAGGCGTAAGCTATCTTCCGATCTGCGGCTCATGGTATTACTTTAGCCTTTTATGGACGCAATGGAATATTCAGGATATAATCTTTTAACAATTCAATCCTTTGTCTATGACGTAGACTCAGTTCTTTATTTTAACTTATACCGGAGTCTTCTATATGTCTGTATGATTGGCAACATATACGCTGCATGGATAATACTCCGAAATCTTAAGTGCGTTCATAATGTAACTAACTCTGGATTATTGATCGAATAAGTCCTTCCGTTCCTTCTCAGCTTTCTTTAAATGTATGCAATTACTTTTCCTGGTCGTTCTACCGCTTATTGCATGAATACTTGGCTTATCTTAGTGCCCACACATATTAGAATTCCGTACAATCCATATGATCTTGAATATCACCTTTTGATTTTCTTCTTCTTCCCGTTCATAGCCACGATAGGGGCCACTTTCTTATGGAGTACATACAATGTCATTATGAGATTGTTGTTACAAGACCATATCTTCTTCAAGTTATTATGCTTAGTTTGAAGCCTTCTTCCTTATTTCCTTAGCTAGTCTTTCATTGTAGTACTTAGGGAGGACCTTCTGACTCTTGTAAACATCGTGAACTTATTACATCGCATTCTCGATAGAATTTTTGATGTCATTCCCTGCCTATAATTATCTGTAGTTACTTACCTCCACGCCCTTTGGGAGACTGAATTCCCCATGTTGGGATTCACTCTTGTTTATCTTGCACGATCTATTGATTTGTTTGTATCAACTATAGATCGGTATCTATTAATGTTTGTCACATCACTCCATATCATTCCATAGCTAGCCATAACTAGGCTCTTACTGAATCAACTATTAACTAATCGTTGGTCCACTCTCATATCAATATTCTGCGTAATCTTTGTTATTTTCTTTGTCTTAACTTACGTCTCGTACTAGCTCCTTATTTATCAATAACATCTCGGGTAGGAACCCTCACTTCCTCTCCTTAATGTCGTGTTTGCATAGTGTTCTGGAATCATAGCCTATCTATAGGCTTTGAATAAGTGCAATCTCATCCCTTTTTCATTTTTGTCGCATTCTTCCTTTATCATTCCATAGTTACTAGAACCACTTAATTCTGACTTAATGTCACATCGCTCCATATTCCCCCCTTTAGGGGAGTACTAAGATTTAGAGCTACGACGATCTACCTATAGATGTTTTACCTCTTCACCTTTGGCATCTTTTCACATCATTGATGATCCATACTCGCCTTGCGGTAATCCGTCTGTATCAAGGATAACAAAATTCCTTACTCACGAGGGAGACACCTAGTGTAACTGGCACACACAGTCCCTTAATCTTAACTTTGGTCACATTGCTTGCTTTAGGGAAACATCTTCCTAAATGACCTTTAAAAGTTATTCTTCTGTCATCCATTCTATCATCGCCGAAACGCAATCTGAAATTCTCATGATGCCGACCATTACCAAATCACTCAGTCCCTAATTCATGTTTAATTTATCTTGTTCACCAATCCATACTGATTTCTATTACTCTGGGGGTCTAACTTTTCCTTCTGGTAATCACGTTAGAGTCACGGACTTATTTCTCGAAATGAGGATGTGACTTTGTGAACTATACTCTTTTGTTACCTCAAGGCCTGTATACTATGTAATACTGTCATTTCATTCTTTTTCCTACCGTTGTCATTCAAGTATCACATCTTACTCATAATGCTTCATTAACTCTTTTCTTATTTCCTGTTAACATTTATGTCTCACTTTATTCTGAAAACTCGAACAAGATATTCTTTTGCTCTTAGCTCCCCTTGCTCCATCCATTGGCTCTTCGAGTTGCTTAACGTTCTCGCTCTACTAGGGACGGGAGCCGCACTAAGATAATATTTATCCCTTCCAGGATTTCAGTGCCTATCTTCTAAATTCTTGATCAAGCTAGTATTCACATCTAGTTGTAATATTCTAGAGTGTACCATCGAGGTGTCTCACAAATCTATTAGTACGTTTGCAGTATCCTTTGAAAATGTCAACTAACGCAAACAATCCATCCACCATTATGGGTCACTCTAACCCCAGCCGGATCCTGATATCCCGTCATTTTCTTAACTACACCTGTTAGCCCCCATAGAGCATAACTGAGATGGGTGTGGACAATTATACGTACGTCTATTACTGTTGAAGGTAACTCACAATGCGTATATTTTTCTGCCTGAGTTGAAAATACCGATAATCTTCATTAACTGGTACCTTGTACCTTTTTCATCTTGCTTCTTTTACTTGTTGAAATTTGTATCTATCTTCTGAATCTCTCATTACCTTTCAC
Source organism: Nicotiana paniculata (assembly GCA_005239505.1). NCBI lineage: Eukaryota > Viridiplantae > Streptophyta > Magnoliopsida > Solanales > Solanaceae > Nicotiana > Nicotiana paniculata. Next base: position 12,175 of record ML321710.1, on the reverse strand, counting down.
CATAGGGGTGGATAGATATTCTTGCATTAAGTCTCCTTATCAAGAAGCTTACACGTCTTAGTACGCACATGATCCGCTGAAGACCTTAAATTTACCCATCATTGGAGTGATGCAAACTCGAGTTCCTCTAACTCAACACTTCCACAGCCACATGAAATCTCTTACCAACTGTCTTTTAGTTGTAGGTATCGTCTTATTACGAGTAACATAGAGTTTAAGAGTTTGAATTCTTACAACTGAGCTCTACCACATGATCTAGAGTAAGAAGAAAGAGTGACAGTCCTAAATTCCCTGTAGCCGAACTTATAAGTGTGGTGCACGACACACCCATAAACAAGACTCTACTAGACACGACTTGTAAACTCCCTAGGACATAACTGCTCTGATACCACTTTTGTCACGACCCAAACCGATGGGCCGCGACGGGCACCCGGTACCTTACTCAACCGAGTACCAACGTAACGTATCGTTCTTATCATACTATCATTGGTAAACTGGGCCAATATGGCCACAACTCGTAATGTATAACTATAAGTGGGAAAGCACTGTATCAATGAACCATCTTTCTTAAAACATGAATACATATGGGCCGTCAAGGCCTCTGACATACTGTACAAAATAAACCTCTGTATATAAAGCCTCTAAGAGTATTAAACATCAAATGGGATAGGATAGCAGCCTACCCGTAAGTCTGTAGCAAAATTCTGACATGATGACTCATAGACTCCGCTACACTCCGAATGAGGTGGAGTCTTACCGATCCTTCGCTGAATGCTAACCTCGTCTACTATGAGGGCTCGTCAAACTGATTGTCTATACCTGCATGCATGAATGCATCGTCCCCAACAAAGGATGTCAGTATGAATAATGTACCGAGTGTGTAAGGCACATAAATAAGTATATAAAAGACATGGTAGAAACATGGAGTACATGACTCAACCTGTAAGTCTGGATAACTTTGTAAATCATGAAATACTTATAGTGTCTTGCATATGCGTATGAATGTCATGTCGTGCATAGGTACATGTGTTCATAACATCATCAAGCCTCTGAGGGCATCCCATCATATCATCTTGGCCACTGTGGGCAAAATCATCAACATACCAGCTGATCAGATGGTGGTGCGTATATAACGTCATAACCTTTTCCCTATATATATATATATATATATATATATATATATATATGCGTATATAACACCATCTGGTCATGTGTCAATGTAAATGAATGCAATGCATGAGAAGTACGCCAATAAAATCTTTCGGAGTGTCATAAGACCATTATGCCTCTGATTAATATCGTGAAATCAACTTTATCAACTTACGTATTTTCTGAGACCCATGAACAAACGATAAAATAGTAAGACTTATGGGAAAACAAGAATATATGCATCTCTAGCATTTCTACGAATAGAGTCATTTATAGAAGTTATGCATTTGCTCGTTTCGTTTGTGTCGTATAGATCATGCCAAAAAGAAAGAAGGGATAACCTTAACATGCCTGAGTCGGTCTCTTGACAATCCCTCTGACACACTTCAATTGTGACAAAACACGTAACGGCAGATCGAAGTAGGAAGAAATCCATATGATATTCTTGAAAAATATTGTACCGTGCTCCCTTAGAATCACATTTTACGCTACTATAGCGTTATAAGGGTTCATATGAATCCCCTTGAGAAAGAAAATTCCATCTGTCAGAGTATCCAACTTTGCTAGTCTTTGCAAGCAATGTTATCAAATGAGAAACCAAATAAGCAATGTTGCTGGTCCTGTTCTCTAAATTAATTCCCAAATAAGAAACCAACCAAGGCAACTTATGTCCTATCTCTAAATTATCCAAGGGAGAACGTGTAATCAAGGAAACTTTATGTCTTTTGACTCATCATCCACATTTTGCCACTTTGACTTGGCTTAATGCTATGTGGCAGTCCTAAAGGAGATATTTATCCACTTAATTATCATAATTAATTCCATAATTATCCTCAAAATTAATTAACTATTCACATAATTAAGAATTATCTCAAATTACATAAAATACTACTCATTTTTAGCACACATTATACCCCTCACTATCATGGTCGTGTGTTACCTTGTATGACACTAGTCCATAAATATTGGGTATTATTGCTTGGACCGTATTTTATCTCAAATTGCCAAACTTCGACGAAACTCATCTTCTTCGATTTGTTACCCTCTCACCTTCACGAATTTACTTATCACTTGTTTGAAATAACGTAATACTTATAATCCCAAAATAATCTCATTCCTGAACTTATGTCGCTTAACTTACGACGAAACTTTAACGTATAAAAAATACGGGATGTAACATCTCATTTCTGAGCTTATATCAATTTACTTATGGCGTATTTCCATACACAAAAACATGGGGCGTAACATTCTTTTGGTCCTGAATCAACTTCTTTTGCTCACTTTTTGTGCAACTTGCTCCTACACATAATAATGCACGTAATGAGCATGATTTACTACAAAAACTCATGCCCCTACCGTAACCACACAAGTTTTGAGATGAAAGTACACCGAAAAATATGCATTTTTGGCTGTTTATCAACATCCCACACTTAAACTCTTGCTCGTCTTCAAGCAACTTTCAAAATTACGCACAATGGCAAGAAACACATTTTCAAAATATACTCAAGCATCATAACAATGACAATGGCCTATACCAACACTTAGAATTCAACATGATAACTATTGACATGTTTCTTCAAAAGTAGACCCATGTCAAGACTATTTATAATATTTGTGCGACTTCTTCTAACATCCTAACATCAAAAGATGACTCCAATACATTTCCTAATATGACTCACTTCTTGTGTCAACTAAAAATGCTCGGACTTAACCAAATCATTTGTAAATCATATGCCCTCACCACAAACCAAAGCTTGAAATTAGTCCACACACTCAAATATGCATTCAAGTATAATTTACGGACTTACAAATTGAAAGAATTTGCTCACTCTCTCAAAGAAATCCATGTGCATCCCGAGGTTGTTCTATAGGCTTGCTCGTAGTGTATGTCTCTACTAATTTAAGCTTGCGAAGTCTCGGATCAACTAGGTCTTTCCAGTTTGTAATGTAGGCTAAGGGATGTGTAGGATATATTTGGATATAGTGACCAACCCTACTAAGCACTTTAATACACTACATTTAACTTTCAAATGCATACTTTCATGACCAATTCAAGCAATGCTACGAAATCATATACAATTTAACCTTCTTCTTTAAGTACAACTATGCATTCACTAGCCCGGATTAAGAGGAATAAGAGGTGTATTTTATTTTCAACACTCTCCAAACTTGGGTTGCCGGGCTAATGAACTTTCAAAACATACGTGCACCTTTTGGCCTTTCTGTGCTTCTAAAGCTACCCAACTCTCACCTTACTCTTCTATCTACTTAAGTGTTTTCGGAGGTAAAGGTTCAAAAAGATCTAATTAAGAACAAAAAGGTAATCGTCTTGTAATGTGGGTGCCAAAGAAAAGGTTTATAGGCTCAAATGGGCTCTATAAGGATCAATTTTATTTATGGTGGCATACAAGCTCAATGAACAATCAAAGAGACGCCTACATCATCTCCTAGACTCACAAAGCTTACTTATTTTGCTTCGACTAACACACGGGGCAAGTTCTAGACTAACATATGATAACACAAAATGTAATCAAGCCTCACATCACACAATGCACATGATTCACTCTAGATGGTTCAGACCCGACACTCTAGTTAAACAACTAAGCACAACCATCCTATTAATTCAACACATGGAAAGTGATAGTAGTCAACAAATGAACTTAAGTACCAAAAGAAAGTCACATATATTCTCAAGGCACGCGGGCACATAGAATACGAAGAAGATAATCAATTCAAAGATTACAGCTCTAAGTCCTGGCATAAAACATGTAAAAAATTATTGATACTCAAGTTTTTCCATTCCATTATCAATTCTACAAAAGAAAGAAAAAGAAAAATCTTTTTGCATTTTCCTTTAGACTTTAATTCCTCAAGAAAACTGTTAAAGAAGTTCATCGTCGGGAAATGTCAAAAAATCTTGAAAATTCTTCCCAAAAAAAATTACTACCCGGTTCAAAGAAAATTGGCATCCTCATGAAAGAACCGTGGTTTAAAGAAAATTCGGGATTACGCCAATAAAATAATAACTACAATTGTACAATTACAATTCTGACATCCCCACCCCCCACACTTAAGGATATGCACTGTCCTCAGTTGCAAAAGGTCATTAAAAAACACAAAAAACAAAATAAAGCTCAAAAGTAGAGTGGGTGTCAGAAGCTCCCTGAAAATCACTCTGGCTGTGGTGAGGACCGGCCGTGACCATCGGTCTTCAATGCTGATGGGTCCTCCAAAGTGACACCAGACGTGTCGACTGCCTCTATCAGCTCACCCTCTCTAGCGCAGATAGGTCCAGTACTAGCAACGCCCACAACCTGCTCACCATCTCCAGATAGGTCCTCAACTATTGTGCCCTCAATGACACTCATATCCATCTGTATCCCAATGTGTGGTGGCCTCGGCCTACGAACTTCCTCAAGTATCTTAGCAAACTGCTCTCTCATCCACTGCTCTCGTGTCTCTTGAGCATCTAGCAAGGCACAATCCTGCGTCTTCAATTCTTCCCTCAACAAACGGATCTCGTTCTCCATAACACTCAAGCGCTCATCAGAGATTTTCTTCTTAGATTTGTCCCCGGATGGATCTTGCACACTGCAAATGTTATGTAATTCTTTTTCCATTACCTGCAGCTTCGCATCAATGGACATAGGCAACTTCACATTGCCCCTCTTATCTCGCCTCATTTTTAGCTCAAACTCCTGCAAAAGTGCAGTTAGTGTGTGGATGAAATAAAGTCCCCACTGCATGTTATCCCAGGTCCTGTACATCTGGCTCCGCATCACTTCCCCAATATTCACATCAATACCTGTCGTCAAATAAAAAATGAGAATAACACGCTCCCATATGACAATAGTCTTGTGTGTTGCAGACATCAGTCTATTGCAGACCCAATTTAACCATGCCCTAGATTCTTTGTTCGATTACTTCTTCGCTAGGCCTTGGATCTTACTCCACCTAGCACCAGACGATGGATCACATAGAACTTCTAGCATACGTGTCCGATTAGGCCGTCGTTCTCTCCTCCAATATTTTGCCATGGATCGTTCAAGAACATTGTAGAACCTGTTGATTGCCTCTGCGGAGATGTCAACCTCATGACCTCTAACCCAAATAATGTCATCACCTTTGTTAGGATCCCAGTTGGAATATAGTCCTCGCACGAGTGTCAAGTTGGACTTTCCTTTTGGTCCCTGTGCAAAGTGTGTCCACCCTCTCCGCTTAATCTGTGCCACTAAGTTCGGACAAGCCTTACCGGCAACCGTCATGTTCAATGGTCTTTCTTACATCTTGGGATTTACATGTTTCCATTACCTACAATTTCCAAGCATCCTTACTCACGTGCTTATCTTGCCACCTTGCGTTGTCAACTGGAGAACTAGGTTCGCCTTCGCCTTCAGGTAATGGAATTATCATCTCATCCTCAGAGTCGTCAAATTTAGACTCAGACTCATACTCAAACTCCACAATCTTCTTTGCTTTACCTTTCCCCTTCACCTCAGCTGCTTTTCGCTTCTTAGCCGGAGGCGACTTAGAAGCTCTTTCTCGGATTTGGTGTGGAACTTCTCTTTGCCTAGATGGCTGTGGGAGTTTTTGCACGGGAAGCTCAATAATCATAGCAGTGGCCCCATTAGCTATCTTAGAACTCCCAGGTGCCATAGGATCTTTCTTTCTCTTTCCCCTCTTCTCTGTAATTGCTGTCTCCGATACGTTCTTGTCAGTCGATGTCTTTTTTGGGGCAGGCTTGCCAGCACTTCCTGCTCCATGACTACGAGTTGGTGTTTTGGAGATATCCAAAGTACCTACAGAGGAAACAATTAGCATTCTCAGAGTAAGCATGCAACATCAAGTCATTAAGAGTAATTCAATGGGTACTTAGAATGCCCCAACTGTGCCATTAACATCTTTACCAAAATCAGTCTATTTATGTAACTTTCAGATTTTTACTCCGATGATTGATATTACAACATACAAGTAATACAGTACGATTGAAACTTCAAAGAATAGCCATTACACCATAGCAGTTGTTCGACAAGTGACAACAATTAGTACACTAACAATTTGTTCATGATTCTTCTACAGTTAACAACAAAAGCACAACGTGTAGCGTGCTACTGAGCAGTCCCTTCACAACCAGATGGGGCTGCTGTAACCCGACCACATATCATTCAAGTGCGACAACTCAAATTCTCTCAATTTTAAAAAAAAAAGCAATTTAACAATGAGTTCACCAAATGTGCAAAGAGATTACAATTACCCTCAACTATAGACAGACAACCAGCGTGTATATAATCTACGGGTAGCACACATAACTCATACAAAATCCCTGGGTGAAGGCAACACACTTTTGTGCCTAAGTCGGCCGCGATTTCACTTTTATCCAAAACGAATGCAAGTGATGCGCAACAAACCTAAATAGCCACCCACCCTCAAGAGAAGTTCATAATACCATTGGACTTAGGCAGCTACTCAGACTTCACAAAGCCTATTGAAAATCTGCCATCGGATACCTTGTATGCACAATTCTCTGCTGCTTCTTTTAATCACATTGGTATATGGTTTTCCCTCCCAATTTGAGTGAGGTGGTGGGGATTTTAGTTTCCCACCTTACCATGTTTAAATAATAACCAATTTCCAACAAGATATCTTTGTAATCAACTATCCTAAAAAAAATAAGTAAAGAAATAGAAGAAACAAAAGAAAGAAAGAAAAAACATAAAAAATAAAATAAGTGATAACACAAAGGTTGGGAGATCCGAGAACTTAACAAAAATAAGTAGAAGAAATGCGGAAGTAGTAAAGAAATGCAATGAAATTGAGAAACTAAGAAAATAAACTAGATATGTGAAAATTCAAGGAAAAATCCAAGAACCCCGAGATTGTGTTAATCTAGATTTTGACAGATCCTAATGACAACAAGTTGGTTATGAAACCAATTTCCTTCACTAGATATAAACTAATCAAGAACTAGATTCGGATCTTGATTTCTAGTTTGAATAACTTACGACAACAACTAGTATAAGAAACTAGTCGCCTTCGAAGAATATCAAAAGAAACCAAAGATATCACAAGAAAAAAACTTATCTTACTAACTTAAACTATGAACTAGTTAGGGTTTCAAGATAAATCTCAAAGTAAAGTTCACAAAGGTTCAAAAGAACTCACAATAATAATATTAATACTTCAATATTCTGCCTTACAATGAAAGACACGCACCCCTTTATATAGTAGTAAAGAAGGAGCTAGTCAAGACTTCAATAAATGAGAATCTTATTACCTAGAAGCATAGAAGACTACCCACACTAAGAACAATGTAGTCAACATACACATAGACCAATGCAAGTCAACATAGAATAAAACAACTATTAAATATATATTCTAGAAACTATTTTTGGGCTTATTTTGGCTGCTGAAAATTCTTCCTTTTTGGGGAATATTTGGGCCTCATTCCATCTCCTCTTGAACTTTAATTTGGGACTCTAAATAGTTGTAAGACTTGGCCCAAAGATCCTCCTTGTGCTGGAGCTCTTCTTCTATCATAAGACACTTTTTAATTGCCAATTGAAGCCCATTAAGCTTGTCTTGAAATTCTTTGTTTGAGACCTTGTCATATCCTTCTCCTTTAATGATGTTGAGCTGCCATGGATGCTATAATTCCCCTCTTCTTGAAGAGAATTCTTCCTCGAATTCGAACCTGCATCAAACAAGGAAAGATCAGAAACATTGAAGGTAGCACTAACTTGATATTCACTAGGAAGGTCAAGTTTATAAGCATTGTCTCCAATCCTTTCAAGGACTTAAAATGGCCCATCTCCTCTTGGATCTAATTTGGATCTTCGTTTGGCAGGAAATCTTTCCTTCCTAAAATGCACCCAAACTAAATCTCCAGGCTTAAAAATAACAGATTTTCGCCCCTTATTTCTTCGTAAGGCAGTTTGTTCATTCTTCCGTTCAATTGCAAGCCTTGTATGTTCATGAATCTTCTTCATCATTTCAGCCTTATTCCTACCATAATGATTGACAATGTCATTAGTAGGCAAAGGCAATAAATCAAGGGAAGTGAGAGGATTAAATCCATAAACAACTTCAAAAGAAGACTTACCAGTAGAAGAGTTGATAGTTCTATTATAGGCAAACTATACCATGGGCAAATATTCTTCCCAAGAAATTAGTTTTCCTTTTAAAAAAAGCTCTCAACATATTCCCTAAGGTCCTATTAACTACTTCAGTTTGTCCATCAGTTTGTGGATGACAAGATGTAGAAAATAGTAATTTAGTTCCCAACTTTGCCCAAAGAACTCTCCAAAAGTGACTTAAAAATTTAGCATCCCTATCACTAATGATAGTTTTAGGTATGCCATGTAATTTAACCACTTCCTTCACAAATAAATCAGCCACATGTAATGCATCATTAGTCTTCAAGCATGGAATAAAATGAGCCATTTTTGAAAATCTATCTACCACCACAAATATACTATCCTTAGCATACTTAGTTCTAGGAAGTCCTAACACAAAATCCATAGAAATATCAATCCAAGGAGAAGTAGGGACAGGTAAAGGAGTATAACGACCATGTGGTAACACTTTTGATTTGGCTTGTTTACATTCAAGACATTGAAAGCACACTTTTTCGACCTCCTTTCGCATGCCTGACCAAAAACAATGTTCAGCAAGTATATCCAAAGTTTTGGGCACTCCAAAGTGTCCCATGAGTCCACCACAATGTGCTTCCTTAACAAACAATTCACGCAAAGAGCAATTAGGAATACACAATTTATTTTCCTTAAAAAAGAACCCATCTTGAAGATTGAATCTCTCATAAGGACCCAACTTACATTCTGGAAAAGCCTTGCCAAAATCAGAATCATTAGAATAAAGTCCCTTGATTAGATCAAAACCCATCAATTTAGAAGTAAGAGAAGAAACCAAGACATACCTTCTTGAAAGTGCATCAGCAACCACATTCTCTTTTCCTTACTAGTAAGCAATCACATATGGGAATGTTTTAATGAATTCAACCCATTTTGCATGGCGACGATTAAGCTTAACTTGGCTCTTCAAGTATCTCAAGGATTCATGATCAGTCTTCACCACAAACTCTCTTGGCCACAAATAATGTTGCCCTGTAGCTAAAGCCCTTACCAAAGCATATATCTCTTTGTCATAAGTTGAGTAGTTCAATGTAGCTCCACTCAGATTTTCACTAAAGTATACAATGGGCTTTGAGTCTTGCATCAAAACAACACCTATTCCTTTTTCAGAGGCATCACATTCAACCTCAAAAGACTTAGAAAAATCAGGTAACTGCAAAAGAGGAGCCGAGCACAATTTTCTTTCAACAAGTTAAAAGCATCATCTTGTTCTTTTCCCCAAGAAAAAACCTTATTTTCTTAATGTCTTCAGTTAAAGGAGCAACAATGTTGCTAAAATCTCTAACAAATCTCCTATAAAAACTAGCAAGCCCATGAAAACTCCTAATTTCAGTAATACTATTAGGTTTAGGCCATTCTTTGATTGCCTTGATTTTCTCTTCATCAACTTCAACTCCCTTAAAACTAACTACAAAACCCAAGAACACCATACGATCCACACAAAAAGTACACTTCTTAATATTTGCAAACAAGTGTTGCTTTCTAAGAACTTCAAAAACCTTTTTTAAGTGTTCCACATGCTCATCTAGATTTTTAGAATAAATCAAGATGTCATCAAAATAAACCACCAAAAATTTCCCATGAAATCCTTAAAAACATGATTCATCAATCTCATGAAAGTGCTGGGTGCATTAGTCAAGCCAAAAGGCATAACTAACCACTCACAAAGCCCATGTTTGGTCTTAAAAGCAGTTTTCCATTCATCTCCAGGATTCATTCGAATCTGATGGTAACCACTTTTAGATCAATTTTAGAAAAGATTTTGGATCCATGTAATTGATCCAACATATCATCAAGACGAGGGATAGGATGGCGATACTTTACCATTATCTTGTTGATTGCTCTACAATCCACGCACATCCTCCAAGTTCCATCCTTTTTGGGTACCAATAGGACGGGAACAGAGCAAGGGCTCATGCTCTCTCTCACAAAACCTTTCTCAAGTAACTCCTCAACTTGCCTTTGAAGCTCTTTTGTCTCTTCTGGATTACTATTATAAGCAGGCCTATTTGGAATTTGTGCTCCAGGCACAAAGTCAATTTGGTGCTTAATGCCACGTAAAGGTGGTAGACCTTTAGGGATATCCTCAGGGAAGATATCATCAAAATCCTGCAAAAGAGAAGAAACACTACTTGGCAAAGAAGAAGTTAGTAACTCAGAATTAATCAAAACTTTTTTGTAAGTAAGTAGTATAATGGGCAGCCTCTCTTTTCTTGCATTCAAACACTCTTTGGATTTTGTGTACAAACTCTCCTTTTTCTTTTCCTTTACCTCTTTTCGCTCACCAAAACTTTTCTTTTTATCACTCAAACCCTCTTTTACCAATTTGCTCAAGTTGCTGCGCTCTCTATCTCTCTCTTGGCCATCTCTATTTTTTTTAGCTCTTGGCCTTCTTTATTTTCTTTTCCCTCAAGCTCATGTTTTTTTCTCCCCTTTGTTTTACCATTGCTTCCCTCAATATTTTTTGATCCTCAAATACTTGAGAAGGACTTAAAGGTGCAAGAGTATACTTCTTGCCATTAAGCTCAAGAGAATATCTATTCTTTCTTACATCATGAAAAACATTCCTATAATATTTCCACGGACGACCTAACAAGATGTGACAAGCTTGCATAGGGACCACATCACAAAGAACATCATCCACATACCTACTAACATTGAAGGAAATCATGCATTGTTTGTTGACTTTCAGTTCACCACTATCATTAAACCATTGGAGTCTATAAGGATTAGGGCGTTTCATGCATGCAAGCTCTAACATGTTCACCAAGTGTGAACTCACCACATTAGCACAACTACCACTATCAATAATCATAGAAAAAGTTTTCCCGTTAATTCCAGACCTAGTATGAAATATATTCTCCCTTTGTTCTTCACTATTGATTCCTAAATTAATAGTCCTAATCCTTCTAATTACCCAACCAAACCATCATTAAAAGGCAAATCTACATCATCTTGACTCACACCTTCCTCTTCTTCCTCTTCCTCACTTTTTTCTCCCTCATATTTTCCATCTATAGTCCTCCTAACTATCCCAACCAAACCATCATTAGAAAGTTCTACATCATATTCACTTACTTCTCTCTCTTCTTCCTCACTTTTTTCACTCTCATATCCTCCATCTTATCTCAAAAGAATATTTCTTCTATTTGGACATTCATGCATCATATGACCTCTTCCATGACATTTGTGACATTTAATGGAACTAGAAGGTTTAGAGGATCTAGAATTGAAAGTTTTACCTCCCTCTTTCTCCTAAAATTTACCTTTCACCTTGTCTTCTTGAGGTATAGAAATCACTTCTTGTTTTGGCCATGGCTTCTTGGAATTGGTGTTTGGCCGACATATCCATGAGCTAGCTTGCTGCCTTCTTTTATTTTGCTTTTCTATTTTTACAGCCAAATCTACTAACTCATCTATAGTTACATATTGTTGTATCTCTACTACATCAGCTATTTCTCTATTTAAACCATTAAGAAATCTAGCCATGGCGGCCTCTTCTTCTTCTCCCATACAATTAGCTTGGATCATAGCCATATCCATAGCTTTAAAATATTCATCAACAATTATGGTTCCTTGCTTCAAGGTCTGAAGACGCAGTTGTAGGTCTCTTTGAAAGTGGGAAGGCACAAACCTCTTCCTCATGACTCTCTTCATCTCGGTCCAAGTAGCAATGGGTGGTTCTCTATCTTGTTGTCTGTCCCTTGTAAGATTTTTCCACCAAATAGAAGCATAATCAGAAAATTCAACAACAACAATCTTAACCTTCTTACCTTCAGAGTAGTTGTGACAGTCAAAGATGGCCACAACTTTCCGCTCCCAATCAAGGTACAAATCTGGGTCTCTTGTGCCCTTGAAAGATGGCATCTTCATTTTTA